>PISX010005840.1:0-103397 GCA_004024625.1 Mellivora capensis | reverse complement strand
CATAGATCAATGGAACAGAATAGAGAGCCCAGAAATAGACCCTCAACTCTATGGTCAACTAATCTTCGATAAAGCAGGAAAGAATGTCCAATGGAAAAAAGACAGCCTCTTCAATAAATGGTGTTGGGAAAATTGGACAGCCACTTGCAGAAAAATGAAATTGGACCATTTCCTTACACCACACACGAAAATAGATTCAGAATGGCTACAGTCTTTATTCTTTTGGTACACAAAGTCCTAGCTGCCTTTTACCATCTCCCATGCCTATTTCTACCTCTTGCTTAGCACTCACTGTGGGTGACCTTGCCCACAGAGAAGAAGATCAAAGTCTCGTGTCCAAGACCACCCACTACACTCTGCCACTGACTCTGCCATACAAGACACAAATGTATCTCTGGCCTCTACCTTCATAAAGGTGACTCATGACAGGTCGTCATCCTTTTCAGCCCTACCTTTCACAAACAATAAAAATCCTCTTTCTTGTATTCTCATTGTATGATAAATATTCCTCTATTTGTAATGGTAACTGTACACCTAAACAGAATGTATAACTTTGACATAAAACACAAGCAGTGTTGTTCCATGAGCAGTGGTACCTCATGTGATTCCTCACTCCACTGCCCTACTCTTGCTTTCCACCTTGCACACTATGTGGGCTCTCATGACCTCTGGTGGGTAGTCTCCTACCTTCTAATGGGTAATCTCAACCCTGAAATATATCCCATGGAAATTCCAAAGCATTGCTCTCGTTCATATTCTCTTGACAATTCTAACCACTATCATTCTGTGTAAGCTGTGGGTTGTTCCTCCTAACCTCTTTGTTACCATCACCCAGTGACCTTCAACAAGCTCTGATCTACTCTTCATCCTACTGATATCTCTGCATTCTTCCTCAACAACTCCAACGTTTGCACAGAGCTGCCTCTAGATAGACCACAGGTACCAAGTCACACCCACCTCTCTATAGTCACCACCAGGTAGTGAGCTCCCCTTAAAGCCAGGCACTATGCTAGAATGCCCTGGAGATACAAAATGAGTCAGCCAGGCTCCCTGCTGCTGGAGAATCAATTCCCAGGCTCTGATGTCGTGACATGTGTAAGAACATCTGTTGAGATCTCGGGGCAAAAACTTCCAAACTGCATTTCCCCAATATTAGTATTGCATGAGACATTAATAGAAAGCTCCTACTAAACACAGTTCTAGGGCTAAATAATATTTGGGAAACATAATTATTTGTGCTAACACATATTGTGAATTTTGAAGAAGAAGCTATATATATAGTAGGTTTTGCCAAAGGTACTTGACCTGCAAACCATCTTTTCCAGGAACCCATTGGAGACAGTATCATTCCTCTGACACTATTTGGGAAATGCTGGTTTGGAAGTAGTTATAGCCCACTCAGTCCTGCCAAATGCCAAGGACCAGACTGAAGTGATTCCAATATACAGCCTGGTTAGGCGGAAAATGGGTATCTCTTGGTGATTTCCCTTAGCTCTGTCTTTTGAATAATAAGTTCAGTCTGCACCTGATGCTCAATTACTTACATTTCCATAAGTATATTGTGTAATTTACTATCTAGAGCTCTAATGAATTCCCAGTCTATAGTCCTAGCCCAGACCTCCTTCCCCCCAACCCAAGAGCTCCAGGGCCCATATATCGTGCTGTCTGCTGGACAACCACCTATTGGAGATCTTTAACAGAATGTCGGGGCGCCTGGGTGGCTCAGTGGGTTAAAGCCTCTGCCTTCAGCTCGGGTCATGGTCTCAGGGTCCTGGGATCGAGCCTCGCATCGGGCTCTCTGCTTCGTGGGGAGCCTGCTTCCCCCTCCCCCTGCCTGCCTCTCTGCCTACTTGTGATCTCTGTCTGTCAAATAAATAAATAAAATCTTAAAAAAAAAAGAATGTCCAACAAGCACTTCAAATGCAATTTGTCCCACATAGAAGTGATTACTGCCCTCATAAAATTCTTTTCTCCATCTGCATTCCCTGATGGCCTCATTACCACCTTCCAATCAGAAACCTGGGACTTGTTCAGAATTCTACCCTCTCAGCCAAGTTGTCATTAAGTCCTCCTGATTCTATCTTCTAAGGAGCTCTTGAATTTGGTCCCCATATTCCACCCCCAACTGTCGTTGTCTACTTTGGGGTCCTCACTATGCTGGTTTTCTTAGGTCAGATTTTCTGGGAAACAGACTCTGGGTTTCTGAGACTTGCATTTAGCCAGAGTATCCGAGAGAGCTATGGAGAATAGTCCCTTTTGGGGGAGTAGAGGATGAAAGACCAGGCTGAAGAAGTTGAACTTTGATCGTGGCCAGAATAACCTCAACCAATTCTGTGGAGTGCTGTACAACTGGGTGATCCCTCAGAATTGTCCCAACATGATGCAAGGGGTTGGGGAGGGGTGCATTCCCCTACTCCCCTCACCCCCCACTGGATATAGGCAGCCTCCCACCCCACCCCCAGGGCAATTCCCAGAATGGTACTCAGCTGAGGTACCAGCCACCAACTCTTGCAGCAGGTGGAGGAATGAGTGCCTTACTCCTGAGGGAATTGGGATGGTAACAGCATCCTTGTCCCTAATCTTACTGCTTTCCATTTTATCCCCGACAACACCACCAGAGGGGTTTTTCTAGACCCAAATTTAATCACACTCTACCCTTTCTCAAAATCTTTCAGTAATGCTCTTTACCAACAAGATAATTCAGTTGTGATCTTTGTCTACTAACATTTATCATTCCTTCATGAGCACTGCTCCCCATGCTGGGCATGAGTTTGTCTCATGTCTCTCATTAGCAAACTCCTACTCATCCTTTCAGGCCCCGTGTAAGCACCCCCTCCTCTATGATGCCTTCTTTAATATCCTCAAGCAGGAGTAATAATCTTGTATATTCTTTATATAGATACAGTCATTTACTTCTGTGGTCATTAGACTGACTTCCTTTAGAGCAAAGCCTGTGTCATATTCACTTGTGAAGATGAAGGAATGAATCCATCAGCCATGTACATCAGTATTGTATAAAGCTTATCTACATGGGCTAATTCAAACTAACTAGAGATGCCTTCCATCTAATCAGCTGTTCTTTCAGAGACATAATCTAATTGCCCACTGAGGGCTTTCAGTCCCCAGGGGCAGTGATTCTGTTTGGGGGAAATTCAGCTGGTTCCGTACAGGTAGCTCAATGCTCTGAGGGATTGAGCATTTAATACAATACTTCTCATTATGTTGATGCTGTCTCTCATGTTGAAAAGGGAGGTAGCCAGTGACCTACAGGATTTGTTATAAAAGGTACCATATGGCCTGACTGGCCTCAAAATCTCTCTTTTATGACTGAGCTTTCCCTTCGTGTCCATTCTGAAATTCTTGCCCTCATAGTTCCCTGTGATTGGAATTAACCAGTGGTACTTTGGTTGGGGTAAATGCATGCTAAGGCCTAGGCAAAGTAATTCATCTGTAGAAGAGAATTTGTGTCTATTTTTATTTTTCTCCTTTCAAAATTTTTATATTTTTATGCTTTGTGATGTACATCATATAGTAGTAGAGTAGCACATGTATTTAATTTATAAATAAATAATGTTAGGGAGTGTACACTAAAAACATTTTTTTTACTAAGTAGCACATGGTTAAAAAAAATTGGAGACCCCTAGATTGGACTCCAAAGACTAGAGTATTCTTCAGCCTTCTTTCATTAGCTTTTCAGCTGATCTGACTGCTGAGCTAAGGCCCTAGGGAAACTCTAAAATCCAGGAACAATTAAGAATGAAAGATAGGGGCCCGCAGGAGAGCACGGCTAGGTGAGGAGAGCACAGAGACTGCATCTACGCAGAGCCAATGAACCACCATCTAGTAAGACATTGAGAACCTGGAATACAAAGAGGCTGGAGGTGGAACAGAGGATATCCCTCCTACCTGACCCCCATTACATAAGGAACCAGACTCTAGCCCAGTCCTGAACTTGGGGCTTGGAGACCAGAGCATACAGGGTCAACCTCAAACTCTGGACCCAGGGATATTCTCCCACCCCTAACCTGGGACCTATCTATCTCCCATGCTCAGCCCCAAAGCTGGGATCTGGAATGATCTTGGAATGACCAAGGCATTCTCTTGAGCCCTGGACTAAGGCTTTTCCACACCCCACCCCAGGTTTGAACACAGGTCAGGGCATTGTCAAATCTTGAATCCAGGATGCAAGTATTCCCAGCCCCCATCAGGACAGAGGATTCAAGCACCTTGACCCTGCTGAACCTTTGGTTCCAGGTGACCCCTGCATTCACCATTCCCACTTGCCCCTCTCCAGCTCTGTTTAGGGATTCTTCCCCTCCTCTCCAAAGTTACACATTGATGAGGACCAAGGGGTAGGGTGGGGCAAGGTGGGGGTAGTCCTGATCCAGAATAGAACATCTGTATCGGTGTTACTACTACAATAAAGGCTGTTGTATCACTCGGGCCAAGAAAGGAAGAGAAGTAAGGGAAAGAAGGAAGGAAGGGGGAGGCGGGGAAGGATGAGAGAGAGGAAGAAGGGAAGGGAGGGAGGGGGGAAGAAAGAGGGAAAGAGGAAAGAAGGAAGAAAGAGTTGGAGGAAGAGAGAGGGAGGGTGGAAGATAGATGGAAGGAAGAGGAACAGTCTCTACTTCAACCAGGAAGATGCCCCATCTGCCTCTCACTGTGACTGGAGCTCACATCAGAGTATAGCCGGCCAGAAATGAAGATAGTACTGGCTGCTCCGCAGGGCCTATGTAGGATGATGAAAGGCAGCAATCTGATTGGAGTCAGGACACAGGACCTTTGTCTTTAGTTGCATTAGCATAACCAGAGCATCATTTTTACATAGGTTGTATGGTTATTTCGAGATGGCCATAGAGATTGATTGATGAGAGAACTGGGAGTGGTGAAGGGTGGTGTTAGCAGTGCAGCCCTTAGTGCCTCCTTGGTAGGAGGAAGCTGGTGAGCCATATTAGTCTGCAAAGAGGAAGTGTGGCACCTGAGATGAGGAGAAACCCTGGGGGCCCAAGGGCTACATGGGGCTGATACACCAGACTAGTTCTAGCAGCCAAGAAGCATGACACATGATATGGACCCAAAGGCATGAGCAGGGACTGGACCTTCTGCATGGGAGATAAGTTAGGGGAAGTGGAGTACTCCAAAGGTAAAACTCTGATGAAGAGCAAACAGGCACGGAGAGACCCCGAAGGGGAGTGTGCCTCACATGACAGTTTTAGCCCCAATGGCAAGGAAGCAGGTTTCCCACCTCCAAGAATCCCATTTCCACTGAATAATCAGTGGAAGACTGATGGGTATGACAGCATGCTATCTACAGTTTCCTTACATACGGAGTTGCCTGCGAAACAAAAAAGATCAGGAGAACAAATGCAATTCCTTTTTATATTGTTTTCAGACTCTTGGGCTCTTAGTGTTCTACCAGGAGCAGACTATAAACCCTTCGAAGGGTACAGCCACTTCTGGCTAATAAGATTTTGCATGTGTAAAGCATTTCAGTTAACATAAATTTTGCATGCACTATTTCATACATCCTTACCACAACCCAGCAAGGAAGGGTTTTTTAAAATTTTTTTTAAATTTTTATTTATCTTTTATTTTTTGTCAGAGAGAGAGAGCATAAGCAGGGGGAGCGGCAGGCAGAGGGAGAAGCAGGCTTCCTGCTGAACAAGGAGCCTGATGCCAGGACCATGACCTGAGCTGAAAGCAGAAACTTAACCAACTGAGCCATCCAGGTGGCCTGTTATTCTTATAACCATTTTGCAGAAGGTGATATAAAAATTGAAGCAGCAAGTTTGTTTTGCCAGAACACTATCTTCTGCAGATGGAGTATCGAGGCCAAGGCGGAGTTCATTGGTTTACCACTCACGACGGACAAAGAGCAGATGCTTACAAAGCCAGGACCCACACCCACGACTCACAGAACCCCATCTCCTCCAAATTCTCCATCCTTATATCACGCTTGCCTCTCATCCCACCATGGTACTAATATTAGAGCTCAGCAACCACAAAGTGGTCCATGAGGAATGGCAAACAAATGTTACTGGCTCTGCCTTTCTACTCTTGAATCTCCTGGGCAATTTGTTCTAACATCCACTGTGATTTTTTTGCAGCATGCAAAAGGAAAGAACAAGAACATGGGAAGGATAGAGGCAACACACCCAAAAAGCCCAGGTTGGTCTTCACAGATGTCCAGCGTCGAACTCTACATGCAATATTCAAGGAAAATAAGCGCCCATCCAAAGAATTGCAAATCACTATTTCCCAGCAGCTGGGGTTGGAGCTGAGCACCGTCAGCAATTTCTTCATGAACGCGAGGAGGAGGAGTCTGGACAAGTGGCAGGACGAGGGCAGCTCCAATTCAAGCAACTCATCTTCTTCATCAAGCACTTGTACCAAAGCATGAAGGAACAACCACAAACTAACCCTCGGTGGAAAAGCTTTAAATAAAAAAAAATTTTTAAGAGACCAGGACCTCAAGATAGCAGGTTTATACTTAGAAATATTTGAAGAAAAAAAAAAGTGTTATTTATAGTCCAAAGAAACCAAAGACTTAGCTCACCTGCATTCTGACTTTGTTCGGAGACACACACTTCAGCGGGGCAACGACTTGGCAAGAAAAACCATGAGCAGGAAAGCACCATTGGATCTCACACCTTCAATCCATGATCATTCTCGCTGGGCTTGGCTGTTTCGTGGTTTGGAGCACAGTGATTTTGACCCATTGAGTGGACCTCTCTTAAGACCAGACTTTCTCATCTGTTCCACTATGCCTCAAAGGTGTATGGTGTCTCAGTACTGTGTGTTGGTACGTGAGTGCATACACACACACACGCATACACACATGCACACACCACCAGTGGTTAGGGACTTAGGCAGGGCTGGTCTTCAGGAAGGGTTGTGCTAGAGGGGTGCAACCAACATAGTGTGGGGTTGTCTGAGTTCATTGGATAGGAGTGTGATTTCGCTCGTCTAGCCTAGCGTTTGAACCTGCCAGGCCTGCAACCTAAATGCAGATTCAAACCCAGCAAAGAAAATTTGAATGACACCTAAACCAGTGCATTCTCTTTGTTTGTTAAGGAATGTTCAGATATTTTTTAAGAAATGACACAAGAGTCCATCCATTAAAAAAAAAATCACCTAGGTACCAAAGAACACACTTAATATTATAGTGCAGGTATTTTATTGCAATGATTTTAATAACCAAAGCTATTTTTACACAAGATACTATGTAAAGTTATACGTATGAACTGATCTAGCTGTAATACACATGCCACATAGGATCATGATTATTATTTGTGACTCTTGATGCATTTGAAATATTAGTTTTCAGAACTGGCAAGAAAGAATGTAGCTTCAGGGAAGCAATTAATATCATAAGAGAGAGGTCAGTGTAGTGGACAGGTACAGCCAGATGGCACACTCCCTTGTGGGATCCGTAAATGACACTTAAGTAGACACGTAGACATGATGCCATAATCTGTTTATAGCTGAGAAAACCTGGGGATTCTTCCAAAGTAGGACCCCATTTATAAATTAGAAAACTAAGTTTAGCAGAGCAAGTAATTAAATTAGAAAATTTGCTCTAAGTAATGCTTTCTTAGTAAAAGATCACTGAATAAAGGATATCATACTTAGGTTAATTTGACTTAAAGTTGCTTTATGAATTTGACACCAAATACCTTTTTAAAATACTCTGCAGACACACAAAGTGAGCAGATCAACATTATTATTAAAATGAACTATCCAGTATTTGTAGTCAAATTGATTTCATTGCCAATCACAGATATTGTGTGACTTGGACATGACTAGAAATAGCAGATCCAACTGAGAAATGGTGCAACAGCGTAGAAAACACCAGAGTTCTAGTGGAAGACTTTAGGTTGTCTAGGCACAAAGCTATTTATTTCACTAAGCCTCCAAAGTGTACTACATTCTTTCTTGCTACTGCATTAAGCTGGAAATTTCATGACATGGAATTCACTCTCTAATGGAGACAGATAGAACCCTAGACCTGAGCTTCTAAATACAAAATTTTCAATTTCTATTTTTCCGAATCACTTAACCGCAGCTGGAGAAATCAAGGAGGAAGGAAAAAAGCTGACACAGTTGTAGTAGTAGTACCCAAGTGAATCACTTGCTTCCCAGAAAAATTCTCTCTGAATGCCAATAAATTGTAACTTTTCATAGCAGAGGATCCCTTTGTACTATTAGGTAAAGAATTGGGTGCTCTTGGTTAATTACCACACCTAATTAGAAATATAAAATGAAATATAATCTCCACAACAAGTTGTTGATTGAGAGTCATTAAAATGTTAAAGAAAAAAAATTTGAACCATCTTGACACAAAAACCTAACTCCCTAAGGTCAAATCTGAGCATCTTGTCTAGGTCTAGAAGAGACAGACACCTGGAGAGATGAAGCTATACCTACAAGTCATCTGGCTGTCCTTCATATCTGCTATAGAACAAGAAAAGCAAGCCAACACATGCTTCTCTTTTAATGAAATAGCGCATTTGCCTTGACACATTTTGTCTTAGTATTTGTTTTAATCTCACACCAAATTCCAGCTTAAAATTTTCCCTTCCAAACATGGCACAATTACACTTCAACTATTAAAAGAGACCATTTTAGTGGCCTCCCCTAGAGATTTGCTTAACATATAATCTTGTCAGTGACATAAACCAAAAGGAAAAAAATGATTAACTTTTTGTCTCTCTCCGGAATGGAGGGGGCCAGGAGTACAGCTATATATTTATAATTTAGGAGGGAGGAAAGCCTTATTTATTTAAAACACGAGAATTTTAAATGCAGGGAAACTCAAGCTGTGTCTACACACAATCTTACTAAATTCAGCACCCCAGGAAAAACAAAAGTTGAATTAGAACACCATGTTTTTTTGTTTTGTTTTTGCTATATTACCCCTTCAGATTGATCTAATTGCATTTTACATTTTTGACCAATTATTTTAGTACTGTGTAGACACAGCCTCAAAGAATATTGCTACATTTCTCATATTCCCATCATAATGGTTTTTTGAAAAATAATCCAGTGATCCTATTTGCTAACACCAAAGATAATTTTCATACCAGCATTGAATTTGCACCCATTACACAATTTCAGGGCCTAAAGATATATTTTCTCATAAACAGATGCACAAATCAGAGCCTGAAAAGCAATTTTTTTACTAGACTGTTCAAGCATACTCACAAACTTTGCTTTTCAAAATCATAATAGACAAACTCAGCTTCTCATGAGCAATACACTCGTTACGTCATACATGACTGATTATTGCTTCTAACTTGGCATGTAGCATTAATTTACGGCTCAGGTTTCTTAACCTACCACATTCAGTGGGGCAGATCACGTGCCATTTGCTCACCCATTATTTCTCAATCCTTTCACAAAATTCACCCAAAAAGGTACCTCACTCTTTCATTTGTATGTTTGTTTATTCCAGTGCTACACTCACATGTTTTGGGGGTTTTTTGGTAGAGGAAGTTAGACTGTTTTTGACCATCAATCATTCAAGTCCTCTCATGACCAGAAGCTTCCCTGAAAAGGGGCAAAGAGAGAGAGTGGGAGATGTGAAGTCTGGACACTCCAAAAGCCCAGATTTCAGTAAGTATTCAGGTAAATGAGTTCTGGATGTCAGGAACTAATGGAAGCAGCTGGCATAGATCCCCAAACACAGACAGAATGTGGAGAAATTCAGACGTTCCAACTGAACATGTCACTCACTCTGCCCCCCAAAAAAGCATAATTACTTTTCCAGGACAAGTGAAAGTGCTACGCTACTTTTGGACTCATGCCACTCCCATTGCTACCCCAGGTGAATGATCTTCTTTGCAGGTTAAATGCAAACTTTGCTATACCAAAGAGTCCTAGGACATTTTCACATGAACTCTAAAGGCATTTTCCCTAAGAAAGGTCCTCCCTTCTTTGTACATAAAGGATGAAAACTATGCATTTAGCAAACAAAGAGAAAGCACTTCTCCCTTTCCTATCTAGTTGTTTAGGGTGCATTCAAACACCAGAGGCCATTTTGAGATGCGATTGGCCTTCTGGATTATTCTTGTGGTGTGGTTAGCTTTACAGTACATTTGGTAACTATTTCCTAAATAGTAAGGACAAAGAAGCAGAAGGTAAGAAATAGCTACTTCCATGTGTTAAAAAAAGGAAAAAAAAAAAAAGGAAAAAAAGGAAAAAAAAGAAAAAAAAAGTGTAAAAATCTACTATTTATAGTGTGAACCAAAGACGCTACCTCACTCGATTTCCATTGGTGATTTTAATCACATTGATGATACCAAAGAATACCAAAGATATGTTCATGCACGGCCTTGGTCTGCAGAGGGAACTCCACCTTTTTCCCCTCCCCACCTCCCCTCTCTTCCTCACTCTTCACTCAGTGTGTAAACTTGTCTTCATTCTTAATAATAATGATACGAAATGATAACAACAACATTAGGAAATACTACTCTTACTACTGCTAGTTCTACTTGTAAATCTCTAGGCAAACATGTTGCAAACTTTGTAAACTCCTAGGACGAGTGCCTTGCTTGAACCAAAGTGTTAAACCGCTGTTGACCTCTCACCTTATACTCTTTGAATACCTCAGCCTCTTAGAAAGGCCACTAAAGAAAAAAAAAAAAGGAATAATTATTCACCGTGGTGCTTTTTCCGTGCAACCATGCAATGAAACTTTCTTTGATACCAAAGGATGACCTTCCCCCCCCCCCAATTTCTTGCTGATAAACCAAAGCTCCTCCTCCTCGTTCCCTCTCGAGTTTCCCCAACTTCACCGAGTCCCTTCACCAGGCAGGCCGTGCATCACTTTTACCAATTCCTCCAAATACCTCATAGTAATAAAGTTTTAGGGTTATGTTGTATAGAGAGTCTATGTGATAAGGCAGAACTTACTAGTTTGATAATTGTTAAGGTTACTTTTAAAAAAAACTTTATAATTCTTATTTATTTTGTAGTTTGTATGTTTGGGATGTCCCCCACCCCCCCTTCGGTTTGGGGTTTATTTTCTTGGCAGAACTGCTCTGTTGCTCAAGGAAGACTTAATTTCCGGAAATGTTCCCCCAGGTGGGTTAAGGGTTGTGTAAAAATGCAAGAATGGAATAAGAAATAATTCTCATTTTGATGGTTACTTATGAAGTTTTTGTGTTTCGTAGTAAATTTGTTTCCACAGGGTAAAATATATATATATATATATATATAATCTCCTTTTTGTGAAACTGGTTCCTATTTTTCTCTATAATGTGCTGTGATTTTTTTAATTTAATTACATTTTATATGAGCTTATTTAATCACTGCTTTAATTTATGACTGTGTAGTTTTTATGGTGTATATAGTAGAATTGAAATGGCCAAAGCTTTACGTTACAATCTTTTTGTTCTTGATGCTAAGATAAGCTGAAGGCAAGAGCTTCTCTTAACTGCAGGGTGTATCTTTAGCTTTTTCTTAGCACGCACTTCAGTGTGTGTTGTGAACACTGCCAGGATCCCCCCTCAAAAAACTTGTACATGCCAAAATGAGTGTTTCAAGGTAGTCCTTTTTGTCACTTAGAAAGGTGAAAGGCATTTATTTGTGTTCTTTTAATTTATTAATTTTTTAAAGAAAAGATTATTTTGCAGGTTAGACCTGAAATTCCAAAGAATTTAAGAGTTGTTGTTTCATGTTTCAAAGCACCGGCATTTGTGAGATACTTTGCTGCCCTTTTTTTTTTTTTTTTTTTAATCATTCACACGGGTATGAGAAGTAAAGGGTATGAAAAAAACTCAAAGAGGCAAGCTAACTTGAATTTGGAAATCCTCTGAAGTTTCACCAGGTTTCTGAACTGCTTCAAGGCCAAGGGGCAGGGCAGAGGGGCAGTTCCTCCTGCAGAGCGGAGGAAAGCATAATGGCTTCATGCCCTAACAGAAAGTCAAGGCTGAGAGGCAGCCGGCCCATCTCCCGCCTGGCTGGCCGACCCATAGAAGAAGCAACATTTGACTGCGTGGCCCCAGTTATCAAGGAAAATGCTTCACAGTTACACGTTTCTCTCCATATCTGTTTTTTGTAATCTGCTACCTACAATTTCCCCCAACACCGCCTCCCCCACCTCCCCGCCCCAACCAAAAGGGCAAGAGTCCCAAGTGAATGTCCCCTAGCCCTGATGGAGTTGGTCTCTTATCACTCTTCATCTTCCCACTACTTCTCTTGTCCACACCAGAAATGGGCCCTACCCCAGGCTCCCAGAATCGAGGCTGTTCAGATACTCGGTCCTGCTGTAGGTCAGCACACAGACATAATTCTCAGCCAACTAGGGGCATCCTCAGAAATGCCGGTGCCCACTGCTTTGTTTTACGTTGCTGAAATAAGTTGCTTCAACTCCATGGCATAAATCCACAGATGTAAATACTTTTCCTCTCAATACAAGGATTTTATCTTATTTTCTTTTGCAGGGGTTTTAGGGGTGGGGAAAGAAAGGGAGGGCTTAGACTTCGGGTCAAATGTTCCATTTTCTTAGAAACATTTTTATACTTGTTACGTATGTTAGTAGGGCAATAAATCTGCTCTGAGCTGCAGGATGATTGGCAAGCATTGACTAGTTATTGTTTTTAATACAAATGCTGAGCAGCGAGTTACGGAAAGCCCAGGAAAGTGGTTGAGGAAGTAGACTTTTACCATCAGCAATGAAACGCTGAACAGAGTTGGATTCAAAAGGTCATATTTTCTGTTTCTGTGTTAGTTTTGGCTTTTATTTTTTGTGGTATGTTCTGCATTTATTACATAATCATTGTGGGCTCATTTTAGATTTGCCATCTGAACCAAGTGACAAGTATTTTTTAACAAAATAAACTTTAAAACATTGTCTTCCACTTGCTTGGGTAGTTGTCTTCATATGTCCCTGTGTTTCTTGTCCCTTCAGAAGGTAGCCCTGTCCGTCACTCACTTAGACCTGTCCCTTCCCCCCCTTCTATTTTTAGTACACCTTTGACCTTAGCTATCCTTTGAGTGTGACTCAGTTTCCCTGTTCAAGTTAGCTTGATGGTTTGTTATGTAAGGAGGGTGCCTAAGACAATCATCAGGTAAAAAAAAAAAAAAATTAAAAATTAAATTTTAAAAAGATCAGTAGAGTAGAAAATCTTCCAAGAGCAGAGGGAGTTCTTCCTTAGCAATGAAAAAAAAAAAAAGGTAAATACATAATTAAATAATTAATTTAAAAACCTAACCATGAGGGGCTTAGAAGATTTTTGATAAAAGACAAATGTTGCTGTCATTTTCTTTGTCAATTAGAAAGCAGTGGTAGTTTCTACGTTGCATCTACATTTCAGACTAAATGATTATTGTACCCAGTTATTGTTCGCTAATATTTTGTCTCTCTCTCTCTCCTTCTCTCTGTCCAATGCTTCTTCTGTATTTTTGTGTGTAGCAACAAAAAGTGTAATGCATTAGGCATTATTCTGGTTTATGAGTATCTCCTGTACTGCATTAAGGTTTCTTTCATTTTTTTTAAGCTTCGCTACTGTTCTCACTTTATGCCGTGCAATATCATCTGCTGTGTTTGCTAAGCAAAAAAGAAAAAAAAAAAAAAGCAAGTGATGACGCCATCATGCTTTTCAGTGTTAAAATGTTTCAGCATTTATGTAGTCACCAAAATGTAGTAAAATAAAATGTTGGATTTTCCAGCACTTTAAATTTAGACAATCCTTGCCTTCTTTTGTTTTTATTCTCTGCAATTATCAGCAAGTAGCTCATGGATTTTCTTTGGAGGAAGGATGAAGCTGAGAGGGGGACATGTCTGAGAACTCAAGCCAGTGTCCTGGTTTAAAGGATTCATCACAAGAGAAAAAAGAAAATGATGTTCCTCGGTGGAACAGGAAACTGTTTGTTTATTTATTTATTTATGTATTTATTTATTGTTTAAGATTTCATTTCTAAGTAACCTCTACACCCAACGTGGAGCCCAGACTTACAACGCCGATATCAAGAGTCCCATGCCCCACTGACTAAGCCGGCCACGTGCCACAGGAGGCTGTTTTTAAATGGAAATGGGACATTCTATTTGTAGATATTAGCCATTTATATTAACCTGATTGACTTTCAGAAGAAATAAAAATTGTTATTAGAGAGAATGGCCTTTAAAAGTCCTCACCAGTAAAATACTGTGTGTGTGTGTGTGTGTGTGTGTGTGTGTGTCTGTGTGTGTCGCTCAGGAGCTAGGGGAAGACTGAGAAATTAGGATCTTCTTTTCTTTATTTTTTTTTAAATATTTTATTTATTTACTTGACAGAGAGAGAGATCACAGTAGACAGAGAGGCAGGCAGAGAGAGAGGGGGAAGCAGGCTCCCTGCTGAGCAGAGAGCCTGATGTGGGACTCGATCCCAGGACCCTGAGATCATGACCTGAGCCAAAGGCAGCGGCTTAACCCACTGAGCCACCCAGGCACCCCGGATCTTCTTTTCTTTAATAGAGTGTAGTGATTGATCAAGAGGACTGGTTCAGGGAAAAAGGAAACTAGTTATGGAAAACCTGCTGTGCTGATTACTAGATATGTGACCTTGGGCACATTCTTTAACGATTTAACTTTCCTAAATTTCAGTTTCCTCATCTGTAAAATGGAGATAAGTATCTATATTACAGGGTTGCTGTGAGGATAAGAAATTAGAAGTAAATAAAGCTTATTATATTGTCTGGCATATGTCAAATCCTTGATATATCTAAGTTATTTTTATTATTGCTAAATATCTTAAAATTTAGATTTTTTTCTAGTTTAAAAAACCTGAATTTTTAAGTTAGGTTTTCTGTTTTTCCAGTATAAGAGTAGGACTGTTTTCTTGGCATATTCTAGCAATTACTTTATGTTCTCTAAAGTTAGGGGCTATGCAACAAAGATGTAGAATAAAATGTGAATTAGGCTTTGCCAAGTGGTCCAGTGGCTTGACCCTGAAGAGATATTCAGTTTAACGCCTAAGTACCAGGACACCAGAAAGAAAAGAAAAACAACTACTGTCTAGAGTGCATCTGTCTAGAAGAAATTTTTGAATGACAAGTGGGCTTTGATCCTGACAAAGAGGAAGAGACTCCTTAGAGGCATCCCAAACAGTATCTCCTGAAAGTTCAACTATTAAGAGTCTTTGGCAGAGTGGAGCTAGTTTGGGTAGATTTGGAAAGCTCCACAGGGAGGACCTAGAGGGACTAAGAGCACCTGCAGAAGATCTTGTAAATGAAGCCCAGGGGAAGGGAAGCCAGAAGAAAACTGGAAGCCTTCCAGATGGGGTCAGTGTTTTTCTTCTATTTCATTAAAATGCTGAAAATAGCATACATACTGAGTGCAGGTGGCAAATAAATATCTATAAAATATAATCAGTTTCAATTATTTCCAAAGTTTTTTGTATTTTCACCCTACTAGGCAGGGTCCTTAATTTCAGGAACTCCACTCATGGAAACATGATGCATTCAGTATGTTCATGAACATGAAGGAGGTGATGGGAGAGGATTCATCTTACTCTCCTTTCGGGTGTTTAAAACTTTACTCCCACCACCAACTCCCTAATATATTACCACTAGAAGTCTCCACACCAAGGTCATTGACTTCCCCCTGCTTGAATTTTAGTTAAGCTGCCATGGTCGGGACCACACAGTGTTTATTACAATAGCCAATTCCTTAGAAAACATTAAGCAGGAGTATTTTTGTCTTTGGCTTCTTCATCTTTAAGATTTTCCCTTTTGCTGGGGAGATAGTTAGATCTCAAAAGCCAAATCTCCAAAACAACATGGATTTTAATCATAGGATATGGCATCTTTTCTTAACCAGCAGTTTAAGAAAACAGCTGTTGAAAACTGACACCCAGGGAATGACATCCATAAGTTGGCCAAATAAGATGTTCCTTGCCCCACCCCCCATCAACAACTTGCTATCCACCCTAGATCACAACTGCCTTCCTGGGAGCTATGGGATCCAGCACCATATGCCAAGGGACTCAGGAGAAGTCTTGCCAACCCTTACAGGGCACTAAACATACAGACCTCAGTTCCAGTTGTGGACCCTGCAATGGACCAGGAACTGACTCCAGTGCCTCTTGCCCATGGCCCAGGAGCCCCTGGAGAATATTATCTGAGACAATTACCCATGAACAAGAAATCTTCTGTGAAAGTCCAGGAGTGCGGCCGAGGTTCCAGAACACCACTGGAGAGAAAAAAAGAAAAGAAAAGAAAAGAAAAGAAAAGAAAAAAAAAAAAAGAAAAGAAATTATATATATATATATATATATATATGTATGAATGAATTTGGATGTATCAGAGAGGGTAAGAGGAACAGTTTGACCTTACCTACGTTACCCTTTCTCCATGAGAGACCTTCTTAGTGCATGATTTCTCCCACAATGGAAAGTGAAACCAGGTGAGTGAGCACCCAGCTTCCATAGCTGTGCAGGACCAGGGTCAAAGAAGCCCATTTCTTTTTCACCCCATCTAGAGTAGTGAATTGTGAGCTCACCACTGGGGGACAGGAAGTGGCTGGCACAGTAACAGGACTCTCAGAGGGCACTAAAGAGCCATAGATCCTAATAACCATGTCACAGACTCCATCAAGAAGTTCACCCATGATCTACTAGGGAATGCTTCAACCACAGACCCCCCCAGCTGGCCACAGGCACCCCCAGTACCCCTCGAGTCTTACCCCTTCACTCTCACACACACCCTATGGCCAGTTCCCTACATATGCCCCCAGCAGAGGTGAGAGAGAGCTTTGGCAGATGGCTAGGGAGCCTTCACAGAAGGCCTGTACCAGCCCAAATCTCTGGTTCAGGAAGAGACCACAAACTTGAGCTCTAGCAACCACCCTTGAGAAAGCAAAAGGGAGCCTGTCAGCACTCAGCCTGGTATGCTGATGGATCAAGAGAGAGCACAGAGCCTAAGAATTCTGCCATACGAGGAAGCAAGAAGCATGGAGCAGGTGTATCCATAGAAGATGGAGAAAACCTCAGAATCTCTAGCAGGGCTTAGGGAAGGTTTTTCTCTCCCAGTTATTCAGTAAAGACTGGAGGGGGTACTGCAACTTTAAATCTGAAGCCAGCAATACCAGACTTAAAGGGAGAAGAAAATTCAAGGAAACATGACATCATCAAAGGATCACAATAATCCTCCAGTAACCTACTCCAAAGACATGGAGATCTGCAATTTACCCAAGACAGAATTTTAAATAGCTGTTTTTAGGAAGCTATAAGAAAACATAGAAAAACAATTCAGTGTAATCAGGAAAATAATACATGGACAAAATGAGAAGTTTAGGAAACCCTAAAAAAAAAAACACACAGAAATTCTGAAGCTGAATATAATGAATGAAATGAAAAATGCAATAGAGGGATGCCTGGGTGGCTCAGTGGGTTGGACGACTGCCTCCGGCTCAGGTCATGATCCCGGAGTTCCGGGATCGAGTCCCGAATTGGGCTCCCAGCTCCACGGGGAGTCTGCTTCTCCCTCTGACCTTCTCCTCGCTCATGCTCTCTCTCACTGTCTCTCTCTCAAATAAATAAATAAAATCTTAAAAAAAAAAGAAAAGAAAAATGCAATAGAGATCATCAACAGCAGAACGGATCAGACAGAAGAAAAAATCTGTATGTTTAGAAGACAGGAACTTTTGAAATTATCCAGGGAAAACAAAGAAAAAAGAATGAGGAAAGCTTATGTGATCCTTGGGGTACCATCAAAAGAAACCATCTGGAAATTATTGGAGTTCCAGAAGGAGAAGAGGGGAAGAAGGGGGCAAAAAGCTTATTTAAAGAAAAAATGGGGGTGCCTGGGTGGCTCAGTGGGTTAAAGCCTCTGCTTTCGGCTTGGGTCATGATCCCAGGGTCCTGGGATCAACCCCCACATCGGGCTCTCTGCTCTGCGGAGAGCCTGCTTCCTCCTCTCTCTCCCTGCCTGCCTCTCTTGCCTACTTGTAATCTCTGTCTGTCAAATAAATAAATAAAATCTTAAAAAAAAAAGGAAAAAGAAAAGAAAAAATGGCTGAGAACTTCCCAAATCTGTGAAGAGATTTAGAAATCCAAGTTCATGAAGCTCATAGATACCCAAACAAATTCAGCTTAAAGAGATCGCCAAGACACAAGAAAATAAAAACTACCAAAATCAAAGGCAAGGAGAGAAACTTAAAAGCAGCAAGAGAAAAGAAGTAATGTGGGGCGCCTGGGTGGCTCAGTGGGTTAAAGCCTCTGCCTTCGGCTCAGGTCATGATCCATGATCCCAGAGTCCTGGAATCGAGCCTCGAGTTGAGTCGGGCTCTCTGCTCAGCAGGGAGCCTGTTTCCTCCTCTCTCTCTGCCTGCCTCTCTGCCTACTTGTGATCTCTGTCTGTCAAATAAATAAATAAAAATCTTTAAAGAAAAAGAAAAGAGTAATGTACAAGGCAACCCCAGAAGGCTATCAGCAGAGGGTCAGGATCGAGTGAGATGTTATATTCAAAGTGCTGAAAGAAAAAAAATCTGCCAACCAAGAATGCTCTGTCCAGAAAAGTTGTCCTTCAGAAATGAGAAATAAAAACTTTCCCAGACAAACAAAAGCTGAGGGAAATCAGCACTAGACCTGCCTTACAAGAAATGCTGAAAGGAGTTCTTCAAGCTGGAATGAAAGGGCACTAGTTAGTAACATGAAAACATGAGAATATACAACACAATGGTGAAGGTAAGTATATATTCAACTTCAGAATGTGTTAATGCTGTCATACAGTGGTGTGTTAATCACTTAACTCTAGTATAAAGGTTAAAGGACAAACGTATCAAAAATAAGTATAGCTATAATAATTTATTAATGAATACACAATATAAAAAGAAGTAAATTGTGACATCAAAAACATAAATACAGGGACGCCTGGGTGGCTCAGTTGGTTGGACGACTGCCTTCGGCTCAGGTCATGATCCCGGAGACCCGGGATCGAGTCCCTCATCGGGCTCCCAGCTCCACGGGGAGTCTGCTTCTCCCTCTGACCTTCTCCTCGCTCATGCTCTCTCACTGCCTCTCTCTCAAATAAATAAATAAAATCTTTAAAAAAAAAAAAACATAAATACACAGCAGGTAGGAGGCGGGTCCTACTTTTGGCTTTGCTGTCTCTATGACTCTCAATAAGTCTCTCAACCCAGTGCTTCTCAGACCACTTTGTACACAGATCACCTAGAGTTCTTGTTAAAAACGCATATTTAGGGATGCCTGGGTGGCTCAGTTGGTTAAGCAGCTGCCTTCGGCTCAGGTCATGATCCCAGCGTCCTGGGATCGAGTCCCTCATCAGGCTCCTTGCTCAGCAGGGAGCCTGCTTCTTCTTCTGCCTCTGCCTGCCACTCTGTCTGCCTGTGCTTGCTCTCTCTCAGTCTCTCTCTCTCTCTGACAAATAAATAAATAAAATCTTTTTTAAAAAATGCATATTTAGATTCAGTAAGTCTAAGGTGAGACCTGTGATTCCAGGCAATGCTGTGATGCCGGTCCACAGACCACACACACACAGACACACACAGGATTTAACTTCTCTGAGCCTCAGCTTCCTCTTTTGTAAAATCAGAGATTAAGACTCAGAGGCTCTTCCCACTAGAACACATTCTGATAGATCCCACAGACAGCACTGAAAAGATTATGCTACACCTCCTTTCACCCACCTCCTCCCCACAATACTCCTGATGCAGGATTCAAATTCAAGACAATACTAAACCTAGAGTACATGGAAGGAAGTTAGACAAATTCTGTTTTTCCTGTGATAACTACTTTAATCCTTTTCTTAAAAGATAAAAAAATCATAGGCTTTCCAAAATTTGTTCTCAAATTTTGGTACCTTAAGTGTGTCTTTGGTCCACCGAGTAATAACCCAGCTAAGCCCAGTCAACCCACTGGCTCCGAAGATATCCTGCCATATGCCCAGAACACTCGAGGCACCCGAAAAACTGCATTATCAGTACATTATCATCATTTGGGAAAAGCTAAGACCAACCTGGAGCCATCTGATCATAAGAAAGGATTTTTTGTTTCCTTAACTTCAGTTCTACCTTATATGCCAGTTGCCTTCTAGACAAACATTTGATTGCCTCTTCACTTTATGCCTAACTCAAGGATTGCCCCATCCCTTCTCAGTTCCATAGCATCTCAGGCTGCCATATACAGCTCTGCCCACCAGAAGGAGATGGCCAGGGAGGCTATTTCTGTATATAAAGTCTCCTTCCTTCAGACCAATGCACTGGCTACATGAAAAGATGCTCAACATCATTAGTCATTAAGGAAATGAGAATCAAAACCATAAGGAAATATTCCTTTATACCTACTAGGAATGGCTATGATAAAGACAAGAACAAGTATTGGTGAGGATGTAGAGAAACCGGAACCCTCACATGTCACTCGTGGGAATGTGAACAGGTGCAGCCACTTTAGAAACAAGTTGGTAGTTCCTCCAAAACTTAGTCATGGCATTGCCATTTGATGCAACAATTCCACTCGTAGGTATATCACCAAAAGAACTGAAAACATGTTCACACAAAAACCTGTACATGAATGTTCATAGCAGCATTAGTCATGAGCCCAAAAAAATGGAAAAAGCTAAGTGTTCGTTAGATAAACGAAATGAGGTATATCTACAGAATGCATGGTTATTCAACTACAAAAAGGAATGCCACAAATTGCAGGAGCCTCAAAAACACGACACTAAGGGAAGGAAGCCAGACACAAAAGGCCACATACCGTATGATTCTGTAGGGCCAGAAAATGTATCCCTTCTCCTCTTCTAAGTTCTTTGGCTGGTCTCATGATTAAATTGACATAAAACAGACGAACAGGAGAAAAACAAATTTAATTTTGCATATAAGGGAGCCCCAAAGGTAGGAGACGCAAAGGCATGTGAGGTTGCAAAGACACGTACGCCACACTGAGCAAAGGAATGGGATATGGATCTGGGGCTTCCAAGGGTAGGAAGGTAATTCACAGAGCAGATGTTTGGTAATCAGGTGTTTACCCTGCCATACGGATAGGTCTTTCACATAAAAAGTTGTCTGTGGTAATAGCTCTCTCTCTGGGTCAGGCCCTGGATGTAAATTCTCTTTGGTAGTTAACGGAGAGGTAAAAGTTTTTCTTGAGTCTACAGTGTCTTGATTGACTTCGGCTCAAAATAACCAAATAAACCACATGCGGGATGCCTGGGTGGCTCAGTTGGTTGGACGACTGCCTTCGGCTCAGGTCATGATCCTGGAGACCCGGGATCGAGTCCCGCATCAGGCTCCCAGCTCCACGGGGAGTCTGCTTCTCCCTCTGACCTTCTCCTCGCTCATGCTCTCTCACTGCCTCTCTCTCAAATAAATAAATAAAACCTTAAAAAAATAATAAAAAATAAACCACATGCCAAAGTGACACATTTTTGGGTGTCTGCTCCCCTTTAATTTCATCTATGTGAAATGTCCGGAATAGGCAAGTCCATAGAAAAGAGAAAAGTAGACATTAGTGCTGCCAGGGGCTAAGGGAAAGGGAAATAGGGAGTGACTGCTAATAGGTATGACATTCCTTTTGGGAGTGATGGAAATGTTCTAGGATTAGGTAGTAGTGATGCTGCACAATCTTATGAATAAACTAAAAACCATGGGATTGTACACTTTAAAAGCATGAATTTTATGGCAGGTGAATTATATCTCAGTAATGTTGTTATTTAAAAACTGATGGTACATGCCGAAGAGCAAAGGAGCAGATTTTAAAAAGCTCCCAAAAGGCCTAAGCTTGGACCATATGAACAACAAAATAAAAAATGAGAGCATTGGATTCTAACCTATAGAATAAAATAAATATCCAAGAGTACATACCGATATGCAGGAAGAAAGAAAGAGAGAGAGGGAGGGAGAAAGGAAGGAAGGGAGGTAGAAACAGCCCTTCTTTTCAGTAGAATTCCAATTTCAAAATGTAGGAATGATGGCAATAGTCCCCACTAGGCAAAATCACAGTAATAATCACTGCAAGTGAGAACCACTGATGAATGCTAATAGCAGTAGTTGAAAGTATGGCAAATAGGACATGTGCAAAAATCTCACAGTATTTGGCACAAGATGCCCATCAACTTAAAAAAGGAAAATAATAACTCTACATCAGAGAAACCTGACAGACACTTCCTTAAGTAAGAAGTCCAAGTTGGCATCACAGGATAGGTGGTGGGGAGGTCACCTGGCTGACTCAGGGAGTAGAATATGTGACTTTTTAAAAAAATATTTGTCAGAGAGAGCAAGTGTGCATGAGTGGGGGGGGGGAGGCAGAGGGAGAAACAGGCTCCCCAGGGCTCCATCCCAGCACCCTGGGATCATGACCTGAGCCAAAGGCAGACACATAACCGACTGAGCCAGTGGTATCCCGGAACATGTGACTCTTGATCTTGTGGGTCGTGAGCTTGAGCCCCAAGTAGGTATAGAGATTACTTAAAAAAAATTCTTTAAAAAAAAAGTTAGCATCACTGTTCGTAAGTCATATTAACATCATGTATCCCCTTACATGATGGGCTGACAAAAACATGTTTCTTCATGTTATCATAAGATATTGTCATGTTATCATAAGATATCATGTAATCATAAGATATTGTCAGACAGGGACGCCTGGGTGGCTCAGTTGGTTAAGCGGCTGCCTTCAGCTCAGGTCATGATCCCAGCGTCCTGAGATCGAGTCCCACATCGGGCTCCTTGCTCAGCAGGGAGCCTGCTTCCTCCCTCTGCCTCTGCCTGCCACTCTGTCTGCCTGTGCTCGCTCGCTCTCTCCCTCTCTCTGACAAATAAATTTAAAAAAAAAAGAAATTGTCAGACAAAATGAGAGACATTATACAACATAACTGACCAGTACTCTTCAAAAATGTTAAGGTCAAGAGAACCTGTCACTATCAGAGAAAACTAAGAAAATGTGACAACATGAACTCCTGAGTTAGATTCTGGACAAGGAAAGGAACATTCGAGCGAAAACGTTCAAAAATCAAATGAGATCTGTAATGTACTTAAAAGTATCGTGTCAATATTAATTCTCTAGTTTAAATAATGGCACTATGGTCAAATAGACTGTTAAAATTAAGGGAGGCTGGATAAAGGGTGAACGGAACTTTCTGTACTGTTTTATCACTTTTCTGTAAATCTCAAATTATTTCAACATAAAAAAGTTTTAAAACTTTGATTTAAGCAGCTTTTTCTAAAGTTATTTTTCTCTGAAAGTCAGTTGTGGATTCCTTTTTTGCCTTATAGGTTGTTAACAGAATAATGTGAAAAGCAGCAACCCCGTGACATCACAGCTCATTGCCTTGGAAACCTCAGGTTTTAACATTTTCCTTGTCACAGCTCCTTAGTTATATACACTTTGGCCAGCAGGTGGCAGCACTCAACCAGGTTCTTTTCCGCAAAACGCCGGAAGAAGCCCGAGATTGCAAAGAGGGAGGGAAAACGGGCAGACCTCCCCGACCCGGGAGCTGAAGGTAACAACGTCATTATTCGATGTACAGTCACTAAAAGGAGATGCCATTTTTATGGGCGCTTAAGTGATGAGGCAGGGAGGAAAGAATTGGTAAACAGTGATGTAAGGCTTGGAGGCAAAATTAACCACCCCGCCCTATCCCCACCCTGCCCCCACCCCAGCCTGGGGCATCAGGAAGGAGCCCAGGGCGCTGCTTCCACTGGGTGCTAATGCCACACTGTTGAAAGAATAACAAAGGATGACTTGCAAATTTAAACTTTCAAAGAATGAATTACAAAGAAACGATACACTATCAATATTATAAGAAGTTTAATAAGGTTTGAATATGACTGTGAGCAACTTGGAGGGCGGAGGGGAGGAACTGTAGACCTGGAAGAAACTCCACACGGTTCTCTCTCTCTTCTCCTGTCTCCTCACCCCAGAACTGCCCCCAACAAAGTCTGATGTCGGACGCCCTGATCTCATCCGTCTTTGCCAGCTGCTAAGCGCCAGGGAGAGAAATGTTTGAAACAGCACAGCCAGCAAGCGCCGGAGCTAGGACTGAAAGCCAAGACTTGGGATAAGTCCAGTCCTTCCACGGAGCGGAAACCAGGTCTGAGCTCCTGCCTTTTATCAGCAAGTGAGTGGGCTCAAAGGGAACAGGGAGGCGGGCTGACTTCTGGCGTGGTGGGCACCAAGAGTTCCCGGAGGAAGGTGAGCTGTGCCAAGCCGAGCCCTCCCCCACAGCGGTTCGGTCGTATGAAAACTGTATTGTAATGTTTTATAATTCTGAGTTTCCTAGACTGAGGACTTCTGTTCCTCATTCCACTACCCCACCCACCTAACTTTTCTTTCTTCCCTTGAAGTGGGAGGGAGGATAATGGTTGTGAAATGTAAAACCCCAAGCTTCTGACCAGAGCTTCCTGCTACTCCTGAAGCTTCTCCCAGAGTGACCTCAATCACTAGGCCTGAAACCAAACAAACAAACAAAAAAAAGAAATCTATTTAAAGATATCCCTTCAACCACTTCTAATCCATAGCCTACTGCTAATGGACAGATGGGCATTGTGGTGTCCGCTCTGAGAGCTCCCCAGCAACATTAAAATACTCAGTTAACACTCAGGGCCTGGCATCCTCAGACATCCCTTCCCCCTTCCGGCCCTCCTGGACCATTCATCAAAGCCGCAGATTGGATGTGTAGAAGGACACGGCCTTCAGCATCAGTCAGGCCCAGCAGGGCTTGCTGGTGCCAGGCTTGAGAAATAGAGGACGGACACAAATGAGCTTAAAAAGTCCCAAGGGGCAGCTGTTCCTGAGTTTCTGGTAGAGGCCCAGGTGGGGGGCGGGGCAGGGAGGGGGGACCACTGCAGGCAGCTATGACTGTGGGAGCCCCACGGCCAATCCACACCAGCCAGCCCAGGGTCCCATCGGCTTTACCTCTGCCTTCCCTCCCAACTCAGAGTCCTTGCAGTTCATCTTGACCCACAGTATACCAGGGTAGGCCTTTCATGCTGCTTGGAGCTTCTTCCCACATCTGCAGCTGAATGTGACAGGATGTGGGTAAAAGGCTTAAATACTGTGATGCAGGAACCCGGAGCTTTACATAACACAGGCGCCGCTCTGCTGACAAGCAAAACTTCATACAAGAACTCACTGCCCACTAAGAAGTGACTCTAGAAAGACCTGCATGGGTGTAAACATTTCCATTTGCTGAGATTTCCTCCCCACACACCTAACACCACCCCCCCCCAACACACACACTTGTCCAGGATGACACTTGGTTTTAACCAGAAGAAAAATAAAAATGTAGCACAGCCTTGCACCCTGCCCTGATCTGGCAACCTTCATCTTACATCTTAAGAACTCAAAGTTTGGGGGGAGGGGGGATGATACAGTTTGCTTTTTAACTTCGGGGTACCCTCTTCTAAAAATAGGAACTTTTTTTATAGTCAAAATAACATTTTCTCGTTGAACCAAAGTTAAATTACCTAATTACATGCCTTAATATACAATTCCCAGTTAGAATTTCTCAAATTGCCAGTCGTATCATTTATAGTTGTTCGTCGAAAGTGGAACCCAGAGGCTCCTGGCTGGCTCAGTCAGTAGAGCATGTGACTTTTGGTCTTGGGGTTTGAGTTCGAGGGGCACGCTGGGTGTAGAGATTACTTCAAAATCTTTTTTAAAAATAAAGAAAGAGGGGCGCCTGGGTGGCTCAGTGGGTTAAAGCCTCTGCCTTCAGCTCAGGTCATGAACCCAGGGTCCTGGGATCGAGCCCCACATCGGCTGTCTGCCCTGTGGGGAGCCTGCTTCCCCCTCTCTCTCTGCCTGCCTCTCTGCTTACTTGTGATCTCCGTCTTCAAATAAATTAGTTTAAAAAAAAATAAAGAAACTAGGCTCTAAAAGCAGGAGCACACATCGCACCTGTTTTTTTATGTCCCTATTGTCTCTTCATCCACAACATTCCCTTTTCTCCTGCTACTGGCTCTTTGGGGACTAGGATGGGCTGATTAGTAGAATACCAGCCTCCTGGTGATGGCTAAAACAGAGATTTGGGTTAAACATTTTTAAAGTGCCAGAATTCTCAGTGTGTTTTATAAAATGGAGAAAGCGTCTCACAGAAAGGCTGAAGGATATAAATGACAATGGCATAGAATATCAACTGATTGAACACATGTATTTTAGTTGCATGAGACCCAAAACCTACTTACTTATTTGTTACATGGACCAGAGTCTACTTATAAGTCTACCTTTGGAATCTCATAAGTCACAAATATGAGCCCTGACATGGCCTGGAAGAAATCCCCATAAAACAAAAATAAAATAAAATTTTAAAAAATTTAAAAAAAAATCCCCATAAAAGAAATTAGGATATTTAGGGAAACACCTCTGTTTTTTCCTTGGGAGCAAGATCTGTCTGTTTCCACTTTCTGAAGCACAGCGCTAGCTTGCCCCCCACTGCTGGTTCCAATCTCAGTCTAACTCCCTGTTCTGCCTGGTCCTTCCCTCTGCCCTAACCCCACAACTGACAAATCAAGAGTAGCAACAGTGAATCCAAGTAGAAGAAGATGGGACTTTTGAAGTTTTACCTTGTTGTCAAAGTTTACAAGAGCCATTAATTTAAAAACTTAATCTACCCCAAATCCTAAATATTTTGCCACGTTTTGTGGAATAAAGAATTTGTTCTATGAACATGTGACCTACCCAAAGAAGCCCCTTTAAAGTGATCTCAGCTATTTCTTCTGTTCAAGAAATGCGGAACCTCTGGATCATCTTCCCCGTGCCCCCCACCAAGTTTTTATTTAAGTAATCTCTTTGCCGGGTGTGGTGCTTGACCTCATGATCCTGGGGTCAAGAGTCACAGGCTCATCTAGCTGAGCCTGCCAGGTGCCCCAGCCTTGGGATCATCTTAAGACGGGTTAGCTTTGGCCTATTGTTAGGATCATGGAACACTGAGCAGCAGCTAGGAAGGAAATGCTCCAAGTGCTAAGTTACCCTCAGTTTAAATCAGTCCATCAAAGAAAGCAAGGAGGCAAAAAAAAAAAAAAAAAAAAAAAAAATGGGGATTGGGGGGACAGGAGGAGCTAGAACTGTAGGTAAGAAACAAAGGGGGCCGCTCTAGGCGGACACCCATCTGTCATCTGCCTGACTCTGATGAGTATGACTGAAGAAAGACTAAGGTTATGGGGTGGGAAGAAGACTAATTTTAATGCATAGCCTTGGGTACCACCAGAGCTTTTTTTTTTTTTTTTCCCCTCTTTAAAGCACATGCACATATAGGACTTTTTCAACAACTACAGGGTTTTTGTTGCTGTTGTTTGTTTGTTACATGCATTAATGTATGTTACCACTCTTGGGAGGAGTTGCATTTCTCATGTGTCTACAGCTATAGGCATCCACCAGAGAGAGAATTTTAGGTGGCTGTTTGTTAGAATAGGGAATGTATTTTGGCCCAGGAGAAAGCCTTTCTCAATTCTTCTGAAATTTCTATGACCGCTCAAGACTGTTCCCACTATGCTTCTAGGGAAAGTGTGTGGTGGGCCACCCTTGTGTTTGAGCAGCTTTCCAGAAGCAGAATGCCCGGGTCAGGCGGCAGTGGCTGTGGCCTTAACCGCTAGTCTTCAAGGTGAAGCCCCACTCTCCCTCAGCCAGAGCAGAGAGAGGTATTTTTAACCTTGGTGTTGGCTTACGCAGAGGTTCAAGTATTCTCTGGGGCATACTATGAGACAAGAAAGCTGAGATCCGACGCTTAGACTCATTTGCCCTACCTCGATTTGCTGGTTTTATGCACCTTGGAGGATTGGACTATAAAAGCTGTAATAAGTGAAAACTGTTTATTACGGTTCCCCAGAAACCCTTTGGATATCATATTTCTTTTTGTTTCTGACACAGACATGCAGTGCGGGGACCGGCAGCTCACCCCACTACCTCCCCCACCCCCGTGGGGAAGGGGATAAAAAAATTACCTCCACATCACCTGTCTTAACTAGACCAGGAAGAGAAACCAGTTGTGGGTCTATTACAAAAGAACTAGAATTACAGGTAGGTTATTTAGGTCCTCTTCAGAAGGTGGCGTGCCTTAGTCATAAGATCTAATAGCACGTGCACGAGACAAGTCAACAGGAAATTGTCGTGTTTTCATGAGGTGAAGACAGAAGTTGAAATATATGTGCGACACAAAAAGATTTGTAGGAAATTCACGGATTGCGGTTTGTTTGTTTTTTTCCATGAAATGAGTATGAAGGGATATCGATTTATTAACAAAAAAGGGATACAGACATATCACTTAAGTGAATAGATATCCATCCAAGTCACCAGCTATGCAAGTGCTGGGCTAGAAAACAATTAATCTGGGCCCATTTGTGGGCAATTGTCCCTTCCCTTAAGAGAAAGGAAGGTAAATGTAAGCAGGCTGTGAGTTTGTTTCAAACACACACACACACACACACACACACACACGGAAGACAAGTCTATAGAGACCATCAAAATTCTGATTACAAGGCTACATCATCTTTTAATGTCATGGCCTTTTAGAAAATGGAGTCCACTGACGAATCTAAATCAAAATTAGTCCAGTTTTTGGGGAGTTTGCACTGACCTAAGAATAAGCTCGCTCCTAGCATTATTCTCTCAGATCATAGCTAAGGAAGAAGTGGCCGCTCCCGTATCACTAACACAGAATGCCCCCAGTTACAAGGCAGGACGTGTAACATACAGTTTACAGCTGACTGTCTTGTCCCAGACTCCAAGTGCCTGCTTAGAACCTCTCCAGGAGCACCTCAGAACTGGAAGGGGAGAGACCCACATCCAGATTCCTGAGTCACCCCAAAAGGTGGCCTTGGTTCCTTACTCCTCTCAGCCGTGCACGTCCCTCCATCTCACACCCGATTCTCCTTCCCAGCTCCACTTCCCTCTTCTCCCTTTGCATCTTTCTTAGCTTTTTAAAAATCAAGACTTAGGGGAGCCTAGTGGGCTCAGTTGGTAGAGAGTGTGACTCTTGATCTCAGGGTTGTGAATTTGAGCCCCATGTTGGGTGTAGAGATTACTTTAAAAAAATAATAAAAATCAAGCTTTAGAATAACAGGATTTCGGAGCATATGGTTATATAGCTATTAAATCTTTATTTTCTACTTAATCCCTTTTATTAATATATGACATGGAAATTTTTTTTAATTTATTTTTTTAGTAATCCCTACACCCAACATGGGGCTCAAATTCATGACCCCAAGATCAAGAGTCGCACGCTCTTTTGACAGAGCCAGCCATCCCCCCCACAACATGGCAAAATCAATAGAAGAAACCTGAAATCTCAGTAAATTTAAAAATCAGAATTCAGGGCAGCTGGGTGGCTCATCTGGTTAAGCAGCTGCCTTTCCCTCAGGTCATGATCCCAGAGTCCTGGCATCGAGTCCCACATCAGGCTCCCTGCTCACTGGGGAGCCTGCCTTCTCCCTCTACCCCTGCCCATACTACCCCCGACCCTTGTGTGCATGCGTGTGCTCTGTCTCTCTCACAAAAATAAATAAATACAATCTTTAAAGATCAGAATTTATTTTCAGATTTAAATCCCCATATTGTAAGTGCCTCCATGTGGTTGCGGTCTAATATCTGTAGCTACACAGACTTAACTAAATAATCTTAGATCTTCCGTCTTGCTTCTTAATTGGAAGAGGAATCTGGAAATCATTGCCACACAGGCCGCATGAGTCACAACAGGTGACTGTATCTTCCTTTCTGGTGTGAGGCAGTGCCAGGTAAATTTAGTTTCTATTATTTTTGCTGTTTTTCAGGAAGAGCACGGTTTGCAAAGTACATTAGGATGGCTGATCTGATTCACTTCAGTTTTCATTTCCTTCGGGGGTGTTTTCTGACCAATAATGGAAGGTCTTTTCACTCACTTCTCAAAGGCTGTCTATGAATATGGCCTCAGACGTAGGGTTTGGTTGCTAAAGCATATCTGGATCACTTCCTAGTCGCACTCAACTCCGTGGTTCATGTGGTCTGTTCGGTGTAGTACGGACAGCTAAGAGTTTTGGTCCTTTGTTTTTCATTTTATATTCACTCATTTCATAAACACAAAATGCGAGCCTATGGTGCTTTGGGGTACCTTGTGAGCTGTGTGAGAGGTGTAAGATTTGGCCTCTGTTTTCAAGGAAATAGTCGGTGACTAATTCTAAATGAATTACTGAATGGCAGTAAATGACATTTATATAATGGTAAGGTCTTAAGGAGGGAAAGGATTGCCACAGGAGAAGGTCACTCAGGACAGTGTTATAAAAGAAGAAGAGTTAAAGTGGTACTTAAGGAAGCAGTAGAATATGTAGCATTCCTAAGAGCCTGGTTGACCAGAGGCCCTGCCTAGATACCCCCACAAAACAGCTAGATCTACAATGAAACATATTTTCTTTGCATCAGTGAGCTTGTAGGAAGTGAGGGACACTTCCCAGGGGCAGAGATTAAAATTTGAGTGCGGAAACCAGGGTGGTGAATAATCAGCACACTGGAGGCAAGTTGCAGTTACCCTGAGGGCAAATCCTAATGAACTGCACTAGGGAGCTTGTATTAGTCGGCTAGGCCGCCATCATGAAATACCACACACTGGCTGGCTGAAACAACAGAATTTCATTTTTTCACAATTCTGAAGTCTAAAAGTCCAAGATCAAGGCACCAACAGGGCTGGATCACTCTGAGGCCGCTCTCCTTGGCCTGAGGACTGTCACCATCTCACTGCCTCTTCACATGTTCATCTCTGTGCTCTTGCCTCCCTTGGAAGGAAACCAGTCATACTGGATGAAGGACTGACCTTGATTGGGCTTCTGCCTAATTTTAACGCTATCACCTCTTTAATGAGCTTATCTCTAAATATGGTGTTGGGTTCCATCTGAGGCACTGGGGATTGGGATTTCATCACGTGAATTTTGGGGAGACAATTCTGCCCATAACAGAGCCTCCATCTTGGGTCACAAAGGTGAACCTTGGACTCTAGATTAAGCCAAGGATCCTGGAAGGGACCAAATGGTCCCTGAAGGCAGTAGCCCCCGCCTGCAAATAAAAATGAAAGTTTCCTCTGAAAAAAAGCAACTTCAGTTTAGACCCTGAGGGTTCCTATAGGTTAAGATCAAATATGCACTAATTACCAAAGAGCAATAAGGAAAAAAGGCACCATGAGAGGGAATCCACAAAAATGTTCCTCGTAAGTCACCACTTACGAAGAATGAGGACCCTCCAAACTTTAAATACTAGATTACCAAATAAAGGCTATAAAATAGTAATACAGGAAACATCTAAGGGCTGCAGGATTTCTTTTCCTTCTTGGTCACGAGGTTCTGAAGAGTGAAGAGGTAGACCAGACAAAGAGTGGTGGGCAGCAAAGCAAAGTTCCTTCCCAAAAAGGGAGGGAACCTGGGGGTTGCCACCAAAGTTTCCATATCTAAGAGGTTTTATGGGCTTGTGGAGGGCTATTTTAATCTGACTCACCCTCCCTCGCCTGGCATCCAGTCATCTGTCTGTTGTGGGAAGGGTGGAGGGGTCCTTCCAGGGTGGGTGTAAAATCCTTTTAGGGTGGTTTCCCCTTAGGGGAGGGGCCCTCGTCTCTGCCTGCCTTTCTTCCAACTATCCTTCATGGTAAATACATAAAATGTTGGAATCACAAAAATGGGGGGGAAAACAATAAAAAATGATGGGGCTGAGTGGAAAAAGAAACACATAAAACTTAAAATAAAAAATATAAGTACAGAATTTTTAAAAACTCGATAAGGAGATTAAATAGCAGATTAGAAACAACTGAAGCAAAAATTGGCTAGCTGAAAGCAAGAGCTTCAGAAAGTAACCAGAATGTAGTGCAGAGAGCAAAGATAAGACAGAAAAGAGGAAAATGTTTAGCATATGCCTAATTAGAGTCTCAAAAGGGAGGTCTGAGAAAATGCAAGAGAGACAATATTTAAAGAGATTATTGCTAAGGATTTTTCCAGAATGGTGGAAGACAAGAATTTAAAGATACAGTAAAAGCGATCTGTGCCAAGGAAAACAATTTCTTAAATATCTAAGCCTAGTCACATCATAGTGAAATCTGCAGGACACCAGAAACGAAGAAAAAATCTTTTCTCAGAGAGAAAGGGCAGATCACCTACAAAGGAATAATACTTAGAATGACAGGAGACCACGGAATAGCACTTTCAAAGTCTGAGACAAAACAGCTGATAGCCCAGGCCTGTGGATCCATCAAAACCATTTCCCAAGAAGAAGAATGCAGTGAAGATGTTTTCAGATCAGCCAAACTGAATTTGCCATCCATAAACCTGCAATAAGAGAATTTCAAAATGATCTTGTCTTCTCTGGGGTTCCCCCAAAGTAAGTCTTATTAAATGAAAGTTGATTGGAGAGGTGATCCCAGGAAATATTTATAGGCAAGTAGGGAAGTGAGACAGAAAGTAAAGGAGGCCAGAAAAGGTGCATTGTCAAGCAAGTCACCACCATGAGCCACTGAAGCTGCATCCCACTGAGGAACCCCCGGGGCCCAGTGTCGGATGGAGGAGGCCCAAGGGCAGGAGAGCCGGGGTATCTGCCCGTCCCTTCAGAACAGGGTGCTGCTCCCAGGAGGCATTATTCCTCCACATTCCTGCCCGCACCCAGCAGGAGCAAAGAGCGTGCAGCAGGCATACCCACAGATGCCAAGGGTTGGAAGCAGGACTGGCTGAGGGGATACCGAAGGGCCACTGGCAAAGCCTACCACCCATGGACTGCAGGAAAACTGCACAACAATTGTGCAAGGGGAAGGCGTGAAGAATAATGAGACGCTAGGCTAGCGACCATGTGGATCCATCTAAACAGACGCTGTTAGCATAAAATGAGAGTATTAGCATCGACGTTGTAGTCCGACACGAGACAAAACAGACGTGACTGAAATGGTGGCTACTGGTATACTTTAGAGTCTGCCTCACTGTTAGGGGGAGGGAATTAAAGGTTAGGAGCCCTGAGTTTCCTTAAAAGAATACGATTTAGCCAGTTGTCTTCGTGAGAGGAGGATAAAGGTATGTTATCGGAGGTGACCTGATGCAAGAGCAGCTGGGCTTACAGCTTGGAGCAGTGCCAGCTTCCAGAAATGGCCAGCTGGCTGGCAGGGGTGGAGTGATGGCTGAGAGTGGCTGTGAGGTAAGGCAGGGGAGGATGGCGGCGGGAGAACCCTGGAGATCTAACGCTCTATCCCGCAGGACAGGGGTCCCAGGCTTTTTCATCACACACATCATCCATTTGTATTGTTTGAGCTTGTACACCTGTATGTAATACTCGTACATTATAAACCATACACTCAAAAGGAATTTTTAATGAGCTAGATAACATTGATCTAGATGAGTTAAATATGCCTGAAAAATAGTTCTTAATATTTGTTCTTAAAAACAATAATTAAAAAAATTTATGTGAGCGATAAGCTGGACTTACACAAGATGGGTATATTTTGATCTCTGGTTTTAGTGGCTGTCATGGCTTATAAAAGATACCTCAGGGGGGTCGCCTGGGTGGCTCAGTGGGTTGGGCCTCTGCCTTCGGCTCGGGTCGTGATCCCAGGGTTCTGGGATTGAGCCCCGCATCAGGCTCTTTGCTCAGCGGGGAGCCTGCTTCCTCCTCTCTCTCTCTCTGCCTGCCTCTCTGCCTACTTGTGATCTCTCTCTCTCTCTCTCTCTCTGTCAAATAAATTAATTAATTAAATTAAATCTTTAAAAATTTTTTAAAAAAAAGGATACCTCAGGAGTACCTGGGTGGCTCCGTCGTTAAGCATCTGCCGTGGCTCAGGTCGTCATCCCAGGGTCCTGGGTTTGAGCCCTGTGTCCTGGGGCTCCCTGCTCAGCAGGGAGCCTGCTTCTCCCTCTCTCGCTCCCCCTGCTTGTGTTCCCTCTCTTGCTGGGTCTCTCTCTGTCAAATAAATAAATAAAATCTTAAAAAAAAAATCCCTCACCAAAGTAAAGCAGACTGAGGAAGAAGTGTGCTTATAAATCACGATAATTATTATTTCTTCAATCCCACACACTCATTATGCAAGCATTTTTATTGAAATTCAGCTAGGAAATTTCCATGTTCTCTGATTTCAATCCGTGGTGGTAGCATACTAATCAGAAGGAGCTGATACAGGGTTGGTTTTTTTTGTTTTGTTTTGTTTTTTTAACAAATGAGTGCAAATCCCATTAAAATTCTTCATTAGAACCATATTTAAACAAATTAGAAAATTATGTTTCTGAGTTTTTTAAGCAGGCTGTGCCAGGAGGCCCCTGCAGCCTGGGTAGGTAGGGTAGGAGACTTAAGGTGCTCCAGTCAAGAGGTGGTATGGAAAGAGGGGTCAGAGAACAAATTTGACAGGATTTGGTAATGGCCTATGGAAGGAGAGGGAACAAAGAAAAGTCTGGGATTATGAATCCCTGGATTAGTGGGATTCTTTCAGGATGCAAAATGCAAGAAAATAATCAAAATACCTCCATGAGGGGCGCCTGGGTGGCTCAGTGGGTTAAGCCTCTGCCTTCGGCTCAGGTCATGATCTCAGGGTCCTGGGATCGAGTCCCGCATCAGGCTCTCTGCTATGTGGGGAGCCTGCTTCCTCCTCTCTCTCTCTCTCTCTGCCTGCCTCTCTGCCTACTTGTGATCTCTGTCAAATAAATAAAATATTTAATAAAAAAAAACCTCCATGAATGGAATTAGATTATAAGACTACATGGAAACCTGAAGGGGACTAGGAACCAGCTCTGTAACTGCATTCCTGGCCTCACGAAAATGTCACTCATGACATTTCAAATGTGGCTCTCGTAATCCAGTATCATCTCAGGGCTCAACTGAAGCCCTCCTCCGTGGCCCGGTTTGCAGCAGGTCCCCAGAGCCTGCCATCGCTTGTTCTTTCTCTCCCACCCCCAGTGGACTGACCTCCCTAGTTTCCCCATCCACCTCACAGTTCCTGCTTCCTCCTGGTTTTTACCACCTCATGATTCCTCTTTGCTCTTTTCTCCGTTTCTCTGTCTCATTCAACACCAGTTCACTCATTCAGCATCCCCTCTCAGCCTCACAATTTAAAATCTCAAAGGGAGAGTGTCTGACTGGTCCAGTCACCAGAGGTCTCAGGTAAGGCCAGTGGTAGGTCACTGGCCAGCCTTCAGATGGCTGCCTTCGAGCAGGTGTGCGCCTGGGGTTGGGGGTCATGTCTCCATGGCACAAATTAAACCCTCTTATGCAACCTGGGTTTCTGAGGAAGCAGCAGTGGGCGTGCAAATAGGCTGTGACCTACAAACAAGCTGGGGTTTTACATAGATGAGATGGGTAATGAGTCCGCTGCTGATAGCGTCTGTCTGTTATAGCCTGGGAGACAGGAAGATGGGATGTTCTGGATGTGGCCTATCATGAAACTAAGACCAGGGACTGCATATTTGTATTTCACTTCACGCCTGAAGCTTTACTTCAGGTATAACATAAAATTACCTAACTGATCTGTGCCACAGTTTTCTCATCTGTAAAATGAGTTCAACAAAACCTTATCTCATTGGTAGGTTATGAGAATTGAATCAGTTAATATATTCAAATCATTTAAACAGTGCCTGGCATATAATTATCATAACATGAATATTTGTTGCTATTTTACTTTCAATCATGAATTAAACTCCAACTACATACCCCCATCCATGCATCGTATCTGCCATTTTGGTCTCTTGATTTTTAAGTTTGGCCTCTGATTAAATATTACCTTGCATTGTTTTTTAATTATTTCCTGTTGCTAGTCTTGGCTCTCTAATATGGTTTTTATACTTTAATATGTGTAAAATAAATGTTTCCTTATTCAGAATTTTGAAACTATTCTTTGTTTTTATTTCACAGCCTTGTCTAAGACTTCTCTGTCTGATAAATCAGAGGGTCAAAATTCTGGGAAAGGAAATAATTCTTAGCATAATAAATACTTTAAAAATTTCTCTTGTTCTTATTTTTGTTTCAGGATATCTGTTATATTGTCATAGTTTTTTTTTTTTTAAGATTTTATTTATTTATTTGAGAAAGAGGAAGAGAGAGAGAGAGAACAAGGGCAGGAGGGAGGGGCAGAGGGAGAGGGAGAAGCAGACTCCCCACCGAGCAGGGAGCCCAACGTGGGGTTCAATCCCAGAACTCTGGGATCATGACCTGAGCTGACGGCAGACACTTAACTGACTGAGCCACCCAGGCATCCCATATTGTCGTAGTTGTTGTTGTTTTTAAGATTTTATTTATGTATTTATTTCACAGAGAAAGAGAGAGAATACAAGCAGGGGGAACAGCAGAGGGAGAGGGAGAGGCAGGCTCCCCACTGGGCAGGGAGCCTGACGCAGGGCTCCATCCCAGGACCCTAGGATCATGACCTGAGGTGTGACCCAAAGGCAGATGGTTAGCCCCCATATTGTCATAGTTTGATTGATTTCCCTCTGAAGAAGGTCAAGTTCCCTGGAACATTTGATATCATCATTGAGAGATTAAGTAGGTGTTACATGTTTATTGAAAGTGATACACAAGATTGACTCAGAAACCAGGAGGCATATGTTGATGTTTTTCACCTCAGTAGTCTTACTGGCATGTGTACATACTTGAACTTGAATACTGGCTCAAATGAATCTTTTATGCAATGATCAATAGTTGGTAGGATTTGCTTCAAGTATTGAAACTGCAGTGTTCCACTGTATTTACAGATGTACATTTAAGCAAATTTTCATGATGTCCTTGTATTTTGAGATTACATGCCCTAACTGTGAGACATAATCTACATGGGAACAAGCCAGTGGATACATTAACCAATGGATCCATCCCTCCTGGGACATGACATCCAAATTGTCCCTGTCAATACGATGATCTCCCGTTGTTTCACCTTGCAGGAATCTGGTTTGGAGCTTGTGCAGATCTCTTCTCTTTCCTCTCCCTCAGAGGGCAGTCACTGAGCCAGAGCAGTAACCCGTAGACCATCCTTCTTCTGCAGAGCCCTGGCAGAGAGAGACAGCATTCATGCCTCCCCAGTTTCCCTCTCACATGGCCAAAGTCGCCCGCACAATTGCTAACCCTCTCGGCTCCTTCTTTTTGCCAGAATCATCACTGTGTCAGTCAGAGGGTCAGGTGCTTTCCCTCTTCCCACTAAAGCAGGCACAGGTCAGATGTTACTATTAATGAGAGAGAGGGAGGCAAGGAATTTCAAAGCAGATGGGGGCAGGGCATATGTTTCCAGATTAATATTGCAGGGGCTATGGAGGCGACACATTTAACAGAGATATTTCATTCCTTCCCATCTTGACACCAACTGTAAAGTCCTTTAGATGAGTAATGGTAGCCACCAGTACTGATAATAGTAGAAGGCTCCTTCTCAGTATGTGTGCCCCAGGATCTCTAACACCCAAAATAAGGTCAAATGGAGTCACAGGGCCATGACACCTTCCGGCAAACTCAAATATCCACAGTCACAGAATGTGCAGAAATAGAAACATGTGACCCTCCATGTCATCAGCATTTTCTAAGCCAAAGTTGTGTGCTCAATATAATTCTGGGTGCTGAAGACTTACCAAAATGCACAAGAGATTTTCCTGTCCTGAAGAAATGTATAATCTCATTACAGAGCTGAGGCAAGCAGCAGGAAACAATTTGAAAACCATGCAAGATAACATTTAATCAGAAATTGTAACTTAAATTAGAGAGACCAGAATGACAGATAACAATGCATCTTGGGATAGGTGGCCTTGAAAGAATAATTACTCTCTCTGGACCTAAATTTCTTTATTGATTTTTGTTTTATTTTGTTTTTAGGTAGGAATAATTAGGAATAATATTAATCCCTTATTATCTGTTAAATGATTCTGTGATGGACCCATATAATACAGAATGTGTCAGCACTTAAAAAAATTCCTAGGATTCATGGGGCGCCTGGGTGGCTCAGTGGGTTAAGCCTCTGCCTTCGGCTCGGGTCACGATCTCAGGGTCCTGGGATCGAGTCCTGCATCGGGCTCTCTGCTTGGCGGGGAGCCTGCTTCCTCCCCCTCTCTCTGCCTGCCTCTCTGCCTACTTGTGATCTTGCTCTGCCAAATAAATAAATTAAATCTTTAAGAAAAATTCCTAGGATTCAAATGTAGGACATCATTATTATTACTGTAATTATTGCCATTATGACTATTCATAGAAGACTTGAAGTTCGGGAAGGGGAAGGGATCCTGGTACTTTGGGAACCATACCCAGAGAAGGAAGTGTCTGAAAACCGAGCCACCTCTGAAGGATGAGCAGAATTCAGAAGGGGTGCAAGCAGGCTTGGAGGGGTGGCAGGGAGAACAGTGTCACTGAGGCAAGGAGAGAAGTGTGAAGGATATGAGATCAATCAGGTGCCTGTTTGGCTGAACATAAGAACTACTTAGGGTGTGAATAGGACACATACAGGGGACTGACCCAGGGCAGACCTCACCATCAAGCACGCGTCCCACAGAAAAGGAATATGTTGGCATTTCCTTTGTTCAAGACTAGTGGTTTGGAAAAGAAATACTCGTGGTTTGCTTAGAAAAAGCAAAGTCTACTTATCAGGGCAGGTGTTCAGAGAATTAAATTTTTTTCTAGACACTTTTGTGTCCAGAAAATTTTTTTCTAGACATTTTGTTCTAGACACTACTGGCTGGATTGAATCCATGCTGCCTGTATCACTGTCCATCATCACTGCTACCGCTGCTCCCCAATTTCTTCCTGCTACCAGTGACCTCATTTATGCCAACCAATGGCCATTTGTCTTCATCCTTCTTGACCTCCGCTGAATCTGTGCCTGGCCCTTACTCATGCTACGTTTTCACAGAAGGCTGTATTGTTCACTCGGTGCTAGGAACAATTCTATCCCTGATTCCCAGGCAAATAGCTTCAGAATTCTGCCTGAAATTGAAACCACTGAGATATTAATACCTGTAAACCAGTCTTTCCTTTCAAAACACAAATACACCCAAGATGGCTAAGGACGGCTGAGACTCACACTTCACTGTTAATGATTTTAATAAATTAATTTTTCTCCCACCATCTACCTTCGAGCTGTGCTGAAAGGAATGAAGGAATGCTTGCTTGATGACTTCAGGTGGAAGGAAAGGTCATCTGGAAGATGAGGAAATCATGCAGGAGGGCTTTGGTCAAATGAAAAGCAGAATGAGGATACTCGAGATGAACCTAATTTTCAGACTTCTGCCAAAACTCGACCTTACCCATGTACACATATCTAGGGTCCCCTTCCCGCCCCTCACACCCACCCCAGACTTTTCTTCCCCTGACAGCCCCAGAATGTAGAAGGGAGACAACTTTCATTCCTCAGAGCAGCTCCAAATAAGAATAAATATACATTATTTTCTATCCTCCAAACAAGACCGCAGGATTCTCAGAAGGCAATCCTTGGCTCCTTTTCAGGACCGATCTCAGAGTTTCAGTAGCAAATGCTTAACTGCAGCTTACATCTGCCTCCCCTGACTCCCCAGCCAGGAGCCACAGGGAGTGAATATTACCTAGCTATGCCCTGATTAAAACTTGGGTTCATATAAAAATCTAACTTCCAGGACCCAGCTGTTCCAGAATGTTCTTCTGCTGGGATAAGACTGAATCACATGAGGGCTGGGAGAGCACTTCTCTCCTTCTTCTCATGTTCCATCATTGACCCCTAGAATAGTAGCTTCTGCCCAGACTTTGTCCTCTAGGAAAGTGAGAAAGCACTCCCAGCTCTGCCTTTTGGGGAGGAGTGACTGATATGACCCGGGAGAAGGGTAAAGGTCACATTGCTTGCTCACTCTCCCTAGCTCAGACCTGCTGCGCCTTCTCCTCTCTGATTTTGTTCCCATGAAGCAAGTGGATCTGGATGGGGGTGCAGGCCTACTTTCTGGAGGCTGATGTCTCTCTAGGCCTCCTCCCTGAGTCTTACAGGTAATAAGGGTGGAAACTCCCTTCCCTGCAGAAGCAGGTCAAGTATACTCTGCAGAACAGCTTTTCCTACCTACAGGTAGAGCTGAAGTCCTACCTGGGCCTGGGTAGTATTAGGGTTGTCTAGTTCAGCTTTACCATTAATTTAAAAATGTGGTTTTGTTCCCACTAGTTTTGCATGTGTATTTCTCAATTGATTCCAAATGAAAGAGGAGGAAGCATGTGATTGATTGGGTCCCTAAGATTTCAGTGGTGTTTTAGGGAGACTTGCTTAGCAAAGCCTTCTACCCCCTTGCTTCTCAGTGCTCTCTGAAGAGCAAGAACCTATTATGATATACCTTTTTTTTTTTTTAAGATTTTATTTATTTGACAGAGAGAAAGAGAGCATAAATAGGCAGAGCAAAAGAGGGAGTGGGAGAAGCAGGCTCCCCACTGAGCAAGGAGGCAGACATGGGGCTCCATCCCAGGATGCTGGGATCACGACCTGAGCCGAAGGCAGACACCAAACCTACTGAGGCCCCCAGGCACCCCTAATATATCTTCTTAGAGATCTAGCCCCCACCTTCACCTCTATCCTAGTCTTCACCTCCCTCCATCCCCATTTGAGACCTGGGGTTTGTCAAATGTGCTTGGTGGGCTGGAGAACACACTTGGTGCTCCAGGTGATTTGGTGATGAGGACCCAGTCACCTTTCAGTTGCATCGTGTTCTGCTCCCTGTTCCTCAGGCTCTGATTTGGGGCACACTGTGGATTACCAGGGTATTTGCAAATGCTCTAAGGGCCCGCAACCCAAGATACACTTACGTCTACGTGGTTTCCCTGCATAGTTATCACTATTAAGAAATAGTGGCCCATTTTAAAAATTTACCATTTACTCTTCACTCTTCTTTAGGAAAAAAACCCACTGTGGGAATTCTATAATTTATTATTTATCAATAGGACCTTTCATAAGAGTAAATATTTTTATCTTTCAATCAAACCTCTGATGGATTACCTTTGAAGAAAGACACATTCTTATATTACAAATGTTTCTTATAATACAAGTTTAGAACAGTAACTCTAGAATTCAATTACATTGTCAGAGTTATCTGGTACAAACCATTATTGCAATGTCTCATAAAAAGCAATGAGACGAAAAAATAACCATTGTTTTTATGACTGGAATATTGGCTGGCTGGTGTCATGGCCATATTCTAACTAGAATAATTATATTCCATCTATATATTTCTATCTTTGAATCAGCTGGAGTGATCTGTAATAGGAAAATTCATGTCTCCGACTTTTGAGGTCTCAGGCTTAGTAAAATCCCACCCCATTCCACTCCAGAAGTGTATTTTAAAAATTAATGATAAAACATTTTTAATAGCCCTATTTTGCAGCTGACCAAATTCTCCACCTTAAAGGCTACAGAATGACATTTATTTGCATGACTTGAGATAACATAATATTTGAAAAGGTATTACACATTTTTCTAAGCTATGTTGCTAGAAGATATTACTATTAGCATTTTTAAGCAAATATGTTCTTATATGTGATGCGTAGAGCAAATGTTTCAGTACCTGTACTATTCTGAACACATGAATAGGTGACAATTCTGTCTGAAAATATCTGAGAGTATTGCTCCGTCATGAAAAATCATACATGCTAACAGAAATCTGAGATTAACTATGTCAGAAGTTTCCCTCCTGGCCCCACCAATAACCCAGGAGTGAAAAATTTCTTATTTTCTGTTGCCTCCTTTCTTTTTTGTTCTCCCCTATCTCAGTAGTTTCTAAGTACCACAGAAACTTCCCTATGTGACCTTCCCAGTTGCTGTCTCCTTTTCATTCTTTTGGTCACAACCTTGTCACCCTTCACTGAATTTTTGTGAGAGACTTCTAATAACCTCAGTGCCCGTTAGACCCAGGCATGAAGGGCACATGCCCTTGTTCTCTTCTGGCTGTGCCCTTCTCCACAAAGCGAGCATACTGTAGGGCTGAGGGACATAGAGTGTATGGGCCTCTGTTTTTACTCTTGCCTGAGCCCTATTAGCATTAGCAAAGGCCTGTCTAACTGGCCTCCCTATGCCCAGAATTTTTCAAGATGAACATTAGAGCCTCTGGCTCCTCAAGCAGAGAGGGGACACATCAGTGGTATCTTACTTGGGCTTTATTTCTCAGGCTCTTTGGAAATGTGCTTCCAGGTTTTGCCCTCAATTTTGTGTGCAATGTTGTGTCATTCGCAAAGAGGTAAAAAAAGAGAGCAGCTAGTTTAAATGACCAACTGCACGGGTGAGTCTGTCAACATCCCAAACCAATCCGATTACTGAGGAGTCCAGAGTCACACTTCTAGAAACGCAGAGAACTGCATCCCAGCAGAGAACAAGCAAACCAAACACCACAGACATTTGCGTAAGCCTCCTGTGGTACCTGAGCTCTCTTGACGCTCACAACTCCCCTGGTAAGGCAGTCAGGAACTGTGTCATTCACACTGACAGAAGAGATAACATGCTTGGAGAAGGGGAGTTAGTAAGTTGCCTAAAATTAGACACCTAATAAATGGCAGGGTATCTCAAGGCCTGACTCCAAATTTTTGCATCTAGGAGGTGCAGGATCCAGACTTACTCTGAGATCATATAGATGTGCTTTTTATACTTGCAAAAACACCTCTAGGAAAGTACATTTGGCTTCCAGCTCTGGTCTGGCACTGACCGAGTGTTTCTTGGGGAAGTTGTTCCAGTAGAAGTAAGCTTAACTTTCCATCTTTAAGATAAAGGAGTTAAAGTAGATGATCTCTAGGACTTCTTCCAGCTCTGTGGTTCTTTTAGTCTGTACCCTAGATTGCATTGCACGTTTGTGAAAGTGGCCCCGGAGCCTGCGCAGTACCACTGTGTTCTATGAATGAGTCTTTATCAAGTGGCCCCTGGTGTCCTCCATCCTCCTTGGGTCATCAGATCCTGGGGCACCAATTCAATCAGAAGTTAGACATGAACACTGGGGATGCAATGGCAAATCAACAGTCCCTTTTTTTTGCTATTCCCAAACATTTTTTTTTTATTTTATTTATTTATTTGACAGAGACACAGAGAGAGAGGGGAACACAAGCAGGAGGAGCGGGAAAGGAGAAGCAGGCTTCCCACTGAGGAGGGAGCCTGATGTGGGGCTCAATTCCAGGACCCTGGTATCATGACCTGAGCCACCCAGTCACCCTATTCCCAAATATTTTTAGCGGCAAGACCACAGGCAGTACTTCCCATAGGATGCTTGTTCCAAGGGATATTAATAGGATCTCCTTGAAAAGGGAATCTTTCTGTCACTTGGCTGAACAATATCAAACAGGTTTCCTTTGTAGACGCCCTCTAATACTTACAGGGATTATTAATGATTAATATTCAGGAGGAATATTTCTCACCTCCAAAAGCTAATGCTTAGAACCTAGCTTTAGAAGACATTTGGGGGAGCACATTTGGGATCCGCTGATTGTTGCTAGCACCTCAGAATTTATACATACCCAAAGCAAAATGTAGCTTTTGGTGATGGCTAAATGAGATGTAAGATGATGAGGTTATCTGTTTGTTCCCTAATAAACCCAAAGGCAGGAATTTACCTGCCTACATGTCAGTTCTTTAAATACCCCCCAGGAGATGATATACTTAATGCAATGCCGTCATGGTAATTGGGGGGAATGATGCTGGTTGTTTTAAGAGCTCCACGAGAGGTCTGTGGAAATCAAATTCTGGACTGGATGAGATCCACAGAAGGAAGTGTTCTTATTTAATGTTCTTATTATTTACTCCTCATCTTTTGAATATAAAATAGTTTCACTCATTTACATTTTTTTTTTTTTTTTAGATTTTATTTGACAGAGAGAGACAGAGAACAAGCAGGGGAGCTGCAGGCAGAAAGAGAGAGAGAGAAGCAGACTCCTGCTGAGTGAGGAGCTCAATGCAGGGCTGGATCCCAGGACCCTGGGACTTAAGGCAGAGGCTTAAGCAATTGGGCCACCCAGGCACCCCTTATTTACTTTTTTATTTTTTAAAGTAGGCTCCAGGCCCAAGATGGGGCTTGACCTCACAATCCTGAAATCAGGAGTCTCATGGTCTACTGACGGAGCCAGCGGGGGGCCCCTCATTTACATTTTTCAACAAACGTGACACCTAAGGACTTCAGCTATTTTTGGAAGTCAACTCTATCTCTGTGGCAGATTGCATTTTCTGAAGATGCCTGCAATAATTCCATCCTACATACTCCTTACAATGACCCCTTGAGCCGGATTATAAAGATGTCCTGCACCCTTGCTCTCTTGTTTTGCGTTGCTCTCTTGTGACGCTCATTTGTGGAATCCGGCTACCTTGCTGGGAGGACGTCTAGACGAACGTGTGCAGAGAGACCACACTGAGAGGTCACGTGCATGTGTGCCTAGTCAGTTACCCACATCTTATGCCAGACCCATGAGTGAAGATGTCTCCATGGGATTCCAGCCTTCAACCATTGACCCACTCCCCCCTTCTTCCCAGCGGCAAACCTGGAATCACAGAGTGGAGACAAGCTGCCCCCTCTCTGTGCATTCAGAATTCCCGATGCACAGAATCCATGAGCATTAAAAAATGGTTATTTTTTAACCATTTCAGGGTGGTTTGTTAGACAGTCATAGTAACTAAACAACCACCAAAGGATAAAATGTGTTCCTGCTGAGGAAATTTGAAAGAACGTGTTGAAAAAGTTTTATTTCATGAATCTTTAGAATTTGAGATTTCTCATCCTTGTGTCTTAGACCTCTTTGTATTAGAGATGTTTGGATTTGGTACGGAATCACAAGCATTTTAGCATTTGAATTTCTCCAAATCAGAATTTGTTTGTCCGAAAATGCCCAGGAATCCTAAAATTGTTAGCATATGCAACCCGATGTCTGGAAGCAGGGCTCATGAAATCAAATACCTTCAGGGGCCTAACAGGTGAAAGAAATGAACCAAGTAGAGACTTGGCCGAGGGGAAACAGGAGGGTTCCAACCAAATTACTATGGTGTAATTTGTGATTTCCACTAGCAAGTGACCTGGTTCCAACTTCCCTTCTGAAACTTTTGAGGAAGCCCTGTTGGCCTATTGCTATCCCTGACTTATGTCAGATCTCTTTTACAAGCTCCAAAGGACACTGAGAGTCCTGGGACACCCCCAGAATCTGAATTCTTTTGATGTTGAAACATGGATTCAAAGGTCATTCTCGAATTAAACTCACTGAGCATGATAAATATGCTAGTGCCACAGGGCAGTCTTGATTAAACTCCTCAGCAAAAAAATTAGTCTGAGAACTAGAAATGGGTCATTTGCTCCATGGGATCCCATCAGGTTTCTAGGAATAAATCATTTTATCAATTTATAAACGTGGCTTGGATTCTTGAGAACTCTGGGCTCTGTAACTGACAGTTTATCTCCCCCACCAACATTTCTGAAATGCACATTTATAGCCAAACTGTGAAAAAAAAAACAACACAATTTTTTATGTGTGTATTCTTTTAAGATGCATTTTCAGTCAAGTGAATGTGACTTTAGTGACTGTCTTCCCTTCTAGACAGGAAGCCTCCTTGGGGGAGGCTTTGCCTGTCTTGTTTGTCATATCGCCCACATTCAGCACAGCGCCTGGCACATGTCAGCTACACAACAATACTTAGTCAGTGATTGAACTGTATCCCATTTATTTAGTCCATGCACATACAGTAAGCACCCACTGTGTGTAAGGTATTGATCTTGGAGGTGGGGTAATGTTATGAGCAATACAGGCCCAACTCTGCCTTGGGACACTTAGAATTTAGTGAGGGGAGAGGACTGGAGAAATACCCAAGTAAACAAATAAACTCAGTAATTTCAGGTACTGCTAATAGTTATGAAGAAAACAAAACTGTGTCTGGTGATTGAGGGGGAAGTCAGGGCTATCCCTTAGGAAGACTTTTTTTTTTTTTTTTTTTAGGTTTTATTTATTTATTTGAGAGAGAGAAAGAGAATGAGCAATGTGGAGGGCAAGGGATGAGAGAAGCAGACTCCCCGCTGAGCAGGAAGCGGAATGAATGCGGGGCTTGATTCCAGGACCTGGAAACTGAGCTGAAGGCAGACAGACACCCAGTGGACTAAGCCATCCAGGCACCACCCCCCCACTCCCCCCACCCCCACCACTAACACCCTTAGAAAGGCTCTTATAAGTGAGCTGACTCATGGATAATGGGGAGCAAGATACTTATATAAGGGAAGAGCAGTAACAGTGGGATGAGTGTTCCAGTAGCAGATATAACCAGTGCAAATGTCCTGGGGTGGAATTTGTTTGGCTTTTTTAAAGGATATGGTACATTGAAAACACAGTATAGCTGGACCATAGTGGAAAAGGGTCACATGGTACAGGATAAGGTGGAGATGCTGGCAGGGGCCGCACAGGAAAGGCCTTAGAAACAACAATAGAGAGAGATTCCAGGGTGTGCAAAGCCGCAAGCTGTAACAAGAGCCAAAGGAGCCTGTCTGTAGTGGACCTAAAGGAACATGTAAATACACCTACCTCAGGAACAAAAACTTTACCAGCTACAGCTGCAATCTTACAGGTGCTCTTCTCAGCCTAGGACTCTGAACTTGAGGACACCTGACGTCACTGCTGCCTTTCTTTGGGATCAGCTGCCAGCAATATAGCACACCAGAGCCTGGTGGGCCACTCACTAGCTCTAGAAATTTGGAGTTCTGAGTTCTTGTGCGGCAAATATCACCCTGATTCAACATCGTTATCATGATCACAATAATAAACAGCACCAAATGCTTTACTCCAGATTGAATGAATCAGACCACAGTATCAGGAACCGGCCTTAACAACAAAGCTATTTGGGGTCGGCCAGGTTGGGACAGTCCAAGGGCCCCCTCCTTCAGCAAACCAGTCCTCGGGCATCCCCCCTTTAAGGACTTCCCTCTTGGCTACTCCTCCCACGGACTCCACCCTCTGCTTATTTATGCCAGAAGCAGCAACCCCTTTGGGTCCTCTCTGCTGTCTCCAGACCCAGACCCTCATTTGGTTTTCATGGCAGAGAATGCTTCTGGTCCCGTGGGACGGACTTAGGAGGTATGTATCTGGAGGAAACAGGGCGTGGAAGGGGGATGAAGGTGTATGGGGGCACGCGGTGGGGTGAAGAGGTTGAAGAGATTAAGCAGGACAGAGGGCTCAGATAGTTTTGTAATCGGATGAGGTAAGAGAGCTCTGGAATATTCAAGGGAGAGAAAGCAGAAATTGGGTGCAACCTTGAGAGGGGTGAACCGGGCCTGTCTACATTGTGATGTGAAAAGGTCACATGAAAAATAATCCATACCTTGTCATTTTGTAATCAGTAGTTTGGTCCTTTAAGAGAGACAAGAGAATTTGAGCCTTGGGGCAAAGTTCAGCAAATACGTGAAAAATGTTATATGAACTTTTCAATTCAAGTAGTAACTGCTTGGCTACGTGAAGTCTGATGATTTTGCAATGACAGGAGACCAGCAAGAGGCATGCAGGTTAATAAATACTGGAAAAGGAGCTCCAAGCGAGTTCCCATGCCAGATGTGAAATTTCAAAATAATCAATCACAGGGTTTGGGAGCTCAAAGGGAATTTAGACATCCTCTAATCTAGAGGAGGCAAAACTGACCCACTTGCCTAGACAGGTTTTGTGTCATGAACGCCAACAGGTAGGACGTGCTGTCTCTGCTGACCCAGTCCTCCCCACTCCTGAACGCTCACGTCCCGTCAGCCAGCTCCACAGGATTGTGTGACGTGGTTGGGCCCCGGAGAACTTGAGGTTGTAACCCCTGTGAACTAACAAATCTCATTTTGCCAGGGAGAAAAGGAGAAGACTCCTCTATGATATTTTTTTTTAAAGATTTTTTTATTTAATGGAGTGAGAGGGGGAGAGTACAGAGGAAGAGAGGAAGAAGCAGACTCCTCACTTAGAGAGCCCCACATGGGGCTTGATCCCAGGACCCTGAGATCACGACCCGAGCCAAAGCTAGAGGCTTAACCAACTAAGCCACCCAGACGCCCGTCTATGGAACTGGATAATACTGGGGTGAGTGGCCTAAGGTTTAAAGTGACACACATAATACAGACATTCAGCTTTAAAAAAAAAAAAAAAAAAGGTTTAAAGTGACAGGCTCAAGCAGAATTTGCTCAGACGGCTGGAATAGGGAAAAAACCTATCATTTTAAATTGGTGCTACATTATTTCTTTCCAAAACAGTTCAACAGAAACTGTCTCTTCAATCCCGACAATGCTGTGGGGTGGATTTTTATAAATCTAACTGTTCCCACTTTACAGATTGAGAAACGGAGTCTATTTTAACACCCACACCTTGATTCAGAAAAATCCTCCGAGCCCTGAGCTGTGTTATGAAGTTAGTGCGATAAGCTAACATCACAAATCCTGAACTGCAGGCACGGGTGTCCCTCTGGCTAAAAACAAGATCTCCTAACATCTCCTCCTGGAGCCTAGGTGGCTCAGTTGTCAAGCCTCTGCTCCCCTTCCCACTCCCCCTGCTTGTGTTCCCTCTCTCAGCTTTGTCTCTCTCTGTCAAATAAATAGATAAAATCTTAAAAACAGCAACAACAACAAAAAACAAGATCTCCTCAAGTGCTTTGGTTCACCAGGAATCTGAGGTTTAACCTTCTGGCAAATGATAAAAGTTCTAAGGACCTCTCTTCTCCTCTCTCTTCCCTGTCTTTATATCCCAGAAATGTCTTCCTTTTTCTCAATTCCTCTTTTTTTTCAAAACAAGAAAATCAATTCCTTTTCTGTTTTTGATTTTGTTTGTCCTTTATAATTATGGATTGTGCTGATTATACTTTAGCATAAATACATTTGCATGTTTGTGTGACGCCTGGCCAACTATTTGCATTTGAAGACTATCACAAATGAAATGCTTGGCTGTTTAAAGAATTAAAACTCCCCTTGAGGAGTTTGTTTTGGGTGGGAAGTGGGACTCTGCCGGCTTTGACTCCCAAGGCTAGATGGAAAGTATACTTGGTTTACCTTTTGGAACCTGAAAGTCCTTCTCCCTTCTCCCCACCCATTTTCTGTTGAGGGAGAGGGGATTGGAATTCCCTCTCCTGTCAGTGAAAGTGAAAGGTGAAGGTTTTGGAAGGAGTCACAGTCCCCCAAGCTGCGGAAAGCAGGATTGATCCCAGCTTCACTCAGAGAGGTTGGCGTACCTTCATTTGTTCTTTTTTTTTTTTTTTTTTTCTTTCTTTTACGATTATTTGTGAGAGAGCTTGAGCCTAGCCTCTGGGCTCCCAGCTGAGCAAGGAGCCCAATAGGAGACTCAATCCCAACACCCTGAGATCATGACCTGAGCCGAAGGCAGGCGCTTAACCCGCTGAGTTACCCAGGCGCCCCCATCATTTGTTCTTTTTTCATTTGTCCTATTTACTACTCTTCTAATTTGATAGTCACTGCAGTTTTCCCAGGGTAACTGCACTCCTTTCTTGAAGTCCCAGAAAACCTCTTTAAGCCTCCTGTGTTTCCACCTTTTCTGGTGGCAAGGTTTCTCTGGCACAGAAATAGTGTGGATTTGGGACTGAGATTTTCCTGGCTACCCTAAATCAAACTGCTCTCAGAGGCTCAAAGATGAAAGGCGAATGAACGAAACAATGCCATTTTGTGTCTTTAATGATCACTTCTTACAAACATTCTATTACTAAACTTTTATTTACTGAAACATTGTAAGAACAGTACAGAGAACTTCTATATACCCTGTACTCAGATTCACCAGTTTTTCAATATTTTTGCCACATTTGCTTTATCATTTTCACTCCCTCACACCCCTCCTCACTATTTTATTTTTTTCTGGATCATTTGAGAGTAGGTAGCAAGTATCATGCTCTTTAAGTATATATTTCCTAAGAACAAGGGTATTTTTTTTACATAGCCACACTATAATTAACAAATTCCAGAAATTTAATCTTGTTAAAATAATTTAATTACAGTCTGATTCTGAGTTTGTCAGTCATCCAAATAATATTCTACTCTCCCTAAAAAAAGGTATCCTGTCTCTTTAGTCTTCTTTAATCTAGAATAGCTCCTCACTCTTTGTCTTTCATGACTTTGACGTTTATGAAGAATTAGACGATTTATTTTTATGCTCTTCAAATGGTTCATCTGGTGTTTCCTTATAATTAGACTCAGATTATGCAGCTCTGGCTGGATTATTACATTGTGATTTTGTGTTCTTTTCAGACTCTCACATCTGGAGTTACGATATTTGTCTGTATCTACAAGGGGATAATCTTAACCACCCAGTCACTGTTTATTTTTTCTCTCTGTGTATTTATTACTTGGACACTTGAAATCAGTAAAAAGCCTTTAGAAAGACAATGAGTTCATACAGATAACTTCCTCATCAGATTTAACATGCATTCTTGTTCATCTGCGGTTGCTCAAACCGGCTGCAAGATGGTCATTTTTCCAATTATACCACCACTGTTTCCACTTTTATTAAATGACCTCTGTCGTGAGGAAGAGTCTTCCTTTCTAAGCCATTTTATGGGTGTTTACAGGTTTGGTTCTACAATTCACATACCATATAATTCACCCTTTCAAAATGTACAATTTGGTGTGTTTCTTCCTCTTTTTATTATGGTAAAATACACGTAATATGAAATTAACCATCCGAACCATTTTTTAAAATTTTTTATTTATTTGACAGAGATCACAAGTAGGCAGAGAGGCAGGCAGAAAGAGAGGAAGGAGGAAGCAGGCTCCCTGCTGAGCAGAGAGCCCATGTGGGGTTTGATCCCAGGATCCTGAGATCAAGACCTGAGCTGAAGGCAGAGGCTTTAACCCACTGAGCCACCCAGGTGCCCCACATCCGAACCATTTTTAAGGATACAGTGAAGTAGTATTAGATGGCTTCACACTGTGCAACCATCACCATCATCCATTTTTCCAATTTTTTCATCTTATAAATCTGATAATCTAAACCCATTAAAATAATAACCCTCTATCCCTCTACCCTTGGGCAACCAGCCCCTGGCAACTGCCGCCATACTCTCTGTCTAGTCCTGTTGGTCCTCCCCTCTAGTCCTATTCCTTCCATCTCTCCTCCATCTCAAACTCTTCATCCATTACTTCCCCTCTCTTCCTCAGGGAAATAGAGGAATCAAAGAACCAACTAGATGTAACAGACATATACAGAATGCTCTACTCCAAAACAATGAAGGACACATTCTTCACAAGTGCCCACAGGACGTTTTCCAGGACAGACTATATAATAGACCACAGTTTAAATCTCTATAGGATTGGAGCGCCTGGGTGGCTCAGTGGGTTAAAGCCTCTGCCTTCGGCTCAGGTCATGATCTCAGGGTCCTGGGATCGAGCCCCATATTGGGCTCTCTGCTCGGCAAGGAGCCTGCTTCCACCTCTCTCTCTGCCTGCCTCTCTGCCTGCTTGTGATCTCTGTGAAGTAAATAAATAAAATCTATTAAAAAAAATAAATCTCTATAGGATTAAAAAATTTAGATAACCTCCATCTTCAGAGAAGATATCCTATCTCAGAAGTTAGAAATAAATAAAAAAGGAAAAACTGTTTATATTCACATGATAATGGACACTTGGGTTTTTACAGTTTGGAACTAGCGGGCTTAAGGTTGCGCCCCATACTTTAGTTCTGAGCAAGTTTTAATTTGGCATGATACCTGCTCCAAGATCATAGTGGTGTACCTATGAAAGTTGGAGAAAAGAGAATAGGTAAATACCTTTCTCCCCTGGTCATTAATCTGATTTCATGCTAAAGATCTAAACTTCAGATTCTAAAGGATTTCTACTTTGAAAATAAAGTACTTAATGCCACACCCATACATATCCTGAACATTGCAGAGGAGGGAGCTGTGTTGGGGGAAGCCCCATGTCTTGTGTTTAATGTCCTTCAGGTTTGGAAACCTAGAAACTGCAGAGCTGACAATTTAAGGAGACAAAAGGCAAGAAGGAAAATGACAGAATTGCTGCATGCAATGCATGTGTCAGTCAGACACCCCTAGAGTTCTGGTCCAGGTGATCCTGTGAAGGCTAACCTGGGGGGTCTCCTCTCCCTAGCACATTCTGAGAACTTGTCCAGGATGTCTGCTGGGGAGATAAGGCTGCTTACCGCCAGTTTGGATTTTATACAGAAACAAAGGGAAGCACTTCAGTGGAAGGACCCTGATGGGAGCTGCTTTTTGGGTAGATCATTCTGGTTGCTGGAGAGTGGAATCAGCATGGAGAGATCTAAAGCAAGATGAATTAGGAGACTATATCAGAGCAACACTGAGGGCCTTACAAGGCAGTGGCAGGTGGTGATTGTGATTTAGGGATTCCTCTGGGAAGACCCACCTGGGATGACGAGGTACACTCTCAGGGATGTGGGAACCGCAGGGGTTGGAGACGGCACCCTGGGAGTCTCTTTCTCCTTGCCAAATGATCTTCCTCAAAGATATTTTTCCATTCCCTTCAGAAAGGAATAAAGTGTTCATCTCAAGTGCTACCAGTGTGAAGACACATGCAAAAAAAGAGAAGAGAACATAGGAAATAGACATGACAGAGGTGTCAGCGAGTGCTAAGGTGGTAATCACATTGCAATAAATAAATATATCAACATGTTGTGCACTTAAACTTACACAGTGTTATAATATCTAAGTAAAAATAGACTTAGGGGCGCCTGGGTGGCTCAGTTGGTTAAGCGTCTGCCTTCAGCACAGGTCGTGATCTCAGGATCCTGGGATGGAGTCCCGTATCTGACTCCCTGCTCAGCTTGCAGGCAAAGCCTCCCTTTGCCTGCTGCTCCCCCTGCTTGTGCCTGCTCACTCCTTCTCTCTCACTCTGACAAATAACCTTTTAAAAAAAAAAGAAGTAGACTTAAAAAGATGTACTGATGGTTAGGCCAATGTGATGCCTGTGTTCAGTGATTCTGGAGCCATTGGCTTAACTCAGGTTCTCATTGTTCCAAGACTGGACATGCTTGTTCTAACACGGTACATTTGTGCAGTATGTTTTTACTTTCAAATATTTCAGTTTTCATTCTCCCTTTTACTCCTCCAGAATAACTTTATTCTTTCCACTGGGTCAACTGTTTTGGACTGTATTAAAACCATTTTCTAAATGGTTGTGCCATGGTTTGAGTTTCCCAAAATACTACCCCTTCTGTAGATCAAGTTTCTTTATTATACTTAATAATACTACATAAAGTGCATAAAATGCACTAATCTTAAGTATATAGTTTGAATATTTATGTGTGTGTATATGTATGGATAACCACCATTGAGCTTAAACTATAGGAATAATTTCCTATACCCCATGAGATTCTCCTAGCTGCTTCTTAGTCTATGCCCTGAAGCATTTATTGCTATTTCGATTTTTATAAACAGCTTTTACTTTTGCTTGTTCTTAACCTTTATATAAATGGAATTACATACTACAACTTTTTTGTGTCGGGCTTTCCTGCAACATAGTATCTGACCTTTCTCTATCTTGTTGGAGGCAATTATTTTTTTTAATTGATGGGTAGTATTCCATTATATAAATGTGTCACAGTTTATTTGTTCATAAACATTTGGGTTGTTGCATCTTACAGATATTATGAATAAAGTTGTTCTGGATGTAAGGTACAAATACTACATACAATATTTGCATTCATTTCTGTTAGACATAAAAAAATAGAATTGCTGTATCATAAACAAATGCGTATTTAATCCTAGTAGAAACTAACAAATGATTTTTCAAAGAGATTGTCACTTTGCGCCTTCCCCCCACCCCATCTGCAATATAGGGCATCTACATCCTTAAAAACATTTGATATTGGGGCACCTGGATGGCTCAGTCAGTCAGGGGTCTGCCTTTCACTCAGGTCATGATCCCAGAGGCCCCACATGGAGGGGCGGTGTCCCTGCTCAGTGGGGAGTCTGCTTCTCGCTCACACCCTCCCCCCTCTTGTGCTCTTGCTCTCCCTCTTTCTCAAATAAATAAATAAATAAGTAAAATCTTAAAAAAAAAAAAAAACCACTTGATATTTTCAGTCTTCTAAGTCTTAGTCTTTCTGGGGTGAGAATAATAGTCTCCTGTTGTGGTCTTAATTTGCATTTCCCTGATGAGTCATCTAAGGCCCTGTTGAAGTTTGCCTCGATATTTATCGCCCTTCTGGACATCCTCCTTTTCAAAGTTGCTGTTCAAATCTTTTTTTTTTTAAAGATTTTATTTGTCAGAGAGAGAACAAGTGAACACAGGCAGACAGAGTGGCAGGCAGAGGCAGAGGGAGAAGCAGGCTCCCTGCCAAGCAAGGAGCCCGATGTGGGACTTGATCCCATGCTGTTCAAATCTTTTGCCCAATTTTTTACTGGATTGTTTTTTTTTTTCTTCAGATTTTATTTATTTATTTGACAGACAGCATAAGTAGGGGGAGTGGCAGAGGGAGAAGCAGGTTCCCGGCTGAGCAGGGAGCCTGACTCAGGGCTCCATCCCAGGACCCCAGGATCATGTCCTGAGACGAAGGCAGATGCTTAACTGACCGAGCCACCCAGGTGCCCTAGTTGTCTTTTTCTTACTGATTTATAGGAGTCTTTTAAAATAGTCATTCTGAATCCTTTGCCAGATAAATGTATTGCAAGTATATTCTACACTGTGACTTGCAAGCAAATTTATCTATAAGCAAATGGAATTTCATGTTCTTAACCTAGGGTTAGAAGACTGAAGGAAAAATTCTTGAGGTTATTTCATCATGTTCTTATGAATTAAAGAAGTAGCTCATAATCTCAGATCAATTTTCTCAAAAAGTATTCAATTGAAAAAAGTTCAGTTCACCTAGCCATTTATGAGGCATTGTAGAGATTCTAAGGTAATTAAGATGATTTCCTTCCGTGAGGTGTTACTGTTGAGCAAGAGAAGCAAGCAAGTCACCTAAGAGTGCCATAGGATGTGAAAAGACATGTACGGTGTGCAGAGGAGGTGTGAATGAAGGGAAAACTAATCTGGCCTGAGAGGAGGCAATGCTGGAAAAGGGTGAGTTTTGAAGATGGGGCAGTAGTTTTCCATGGTTGGGTAGGCCTTGTGACTTTTGGGTAGAGAATGTGACTCTTGATCTCAGGGTTGTGAGTTCAAGCCCCACACTGGGCATGGAGCCTACTTTAAAAAAAAAAAAAAAAAGGATAAGGGGGATGTAAGGAGCAAATGCCCAGAAGAGTGAGAGGGCCGAGTACCAGAAGCAGCATGGGTCCGGATGGTTAGAATGCAGACTCCAGGAGAGGAGGAATGAATTGTCCTACAGCAGGAAATTTAGCTAAGTGAGGACGTGGAGAAGTTTGTAGCACTGTTATAGTTTGAGACTTCACCCTGTGTGCTGGCAAACCGCATGAGGATTTGGAAAGTATGGAAGTAGTAAGATCAGGTCTAGATAGATTAGGTATAATTAGAACAGCAATTTTTTTTTATAAATTTTTATTTTATTTTTTATTTATTTGTTTGTCAGAGAGAGAGAGCGAGCGAGCACAGGCAGACAGAGTGGCAGGCGGAGGCAGAGGGAGAAGCAGGCTCCCTGCCGAGCAAGGAGCCCGATGTGGGACTCGATCCCAGGACGCTGGGACCATGACCTGAGCCAAAGGCAGCCGCTTAACCAACTGAGTCACCCAGGCGTCCCTAGAACAGCAATTTTAATCTTTTCTGGCCTTGAACCCCTTTGGAAGTCTATAAATAAAAACAACTATAAATTCCTAAAACTAATCGTATTCAATGTATAAATTAAAACACATGGTAATTAAAAGGAATCCAGTCATGTCGAAATACAAATATTTCTTAATTATGACATTTGTTCTATTAGCATATTTTTAAAAGATCTAGTGATCTAATAATTATCATAATTTCAAAGTAATGATTATAGATGATGAGATACTTGTTCTAACTGTAATGTGATAGGAAAATATCTGATTTCTACTGATGACCATCATGGGTTCTCCTAATACTATGGTTTGTTTCTTATATTCATAATCACAGGGAATGCTGAATTTAGTGAAAATAGAAATGTGCTTTTCTCGGTGTCAGACCCAGTGAAGTCTGTGTATGCATCCCAGACTTAAGGTTCCCTGTGATTAGGATACCTTGCCTGATAGACTTAAAAGAAGGAGTAAGCCAGAGGCAGACCAGACAGGACACCATTTCAGTGATCCAGATAAGCCTGAGTGGAGACTGTGGTAACGGGTGGTATTTGGAAATAGAATCCAGGTGCATGTGTTAAGAAGATGGTTTGGGAAGTGGGAGAGGGGAATGCCTAGGAGGAACTCCCTCAGGTTCCCAGCTTGGGTAAGAGAGTTGATGGCATTCCGAGCTATACTCGCTCTTAGCTGAATTGTTGTCATAGCCTGCTAACTAGCTAGGAGGGTCTGTTCTTGCCTCACTAAGGTCTAATTTCAACAGAGCAGTCAGTGAACTTTTTAAAGATAAGTGAGATTACATAACATTTCTGCTCAAAGCCATGCAATGGTTGAAGTTCTTCCAATAGTCCTTAAGGCCGCATGTGATCTGGACCTCCCATCCTCTCTCTCCCCTCATTGCCTACTACCTTCACCCCTACTCATCCTCTGCCTCCACTATTTACTACCATCCAGCCAGTTGCTCTTCTCAAATATAACGAGGGAATGTTCTTGCCTTGGGCCTCTGCACTGATTCCTCACTTAGTCTGAAACAACTTCTCTTTTCCTTCTTTCCTTCCAAGATTTTGAGAGAGAGTGAGTGAGAGAGAGAGAGAGAACGAGTGGGCAGGAAGCGGAGAGGGAGAAGCAGACTGTCCACTAAGCAGGGAGCCCAGTGCAGGACTCGATCCCAGGACCCTGGGATCATGACCTGAGCCAAAGGTAGCCGCTTAACCAACTGAGCCACCCAGGTGCCCCTGAAACAGTCTTTCTTTAGACATCCACATACAAACTTCCTTGACCTCCTTGAGGTTACACCAGTGAGGTGTGTCTGACGATCCTACTTAAAATAGCCTCTCCTCAAGACTCAGTTACTCTGTTCTATTTTTTCCTGCCTTCTAATATACCATACCACTTGCTCTGTTTATTCCCTCTCTGCTCTCACTAGCATAGAAGCCTCTTGTAGACAGGGCTCTTTGTTTTGGTCCCTGTGGGTCTCTCTCTCTGGAGAGAGCAGTGATTGGGCATAGCGGGTGCTTAGCAGATGTTGTGTGAATGACTAGGGGATGATGGTGCGTCTCTGAGAAAGGGAAGGCAGGAGAGCAGCAGAAGCTTTTAGGGAATGAAGTGGAATGTTACTGATTTAATCAAGCTATGGGTAATATGCTGGTAGATGTAAACACCTGAGTTGGTCTGGAGTTCGGGTGATAGAGTGATTAGTAGAGAATTGTAGATTTGGAAGCTGTTTAGCTTGTGGGAAATACTGCAAGCTTGGGCCTGTCCAGAGAGTACCTGTAGACTGATCGAAGAAGAAAACTGTCAAATCTGGGGGGAAAACTAACATTTAAAAGGTAGCCCAAAAAAGAAGTGATAGCTTTTTCTACTATTCTTTCTTTGGCTATCAAAAGTACACACAGAAATTACTCAGTTTAAAAGTGGGAAAGTATATGTGTTCAGGGAAATTGGTAAGACAAAAAATATTTTCAAATTAGATTTTTAAAATGTGCAGTGGGTTTTTCTAATTTTGACAACTGTGCTCTTGAAAAACAGTAGGGTTTTGTGGTGTTATAAATGCTTTGTTTCATTATTTTGTATTCTGTATTATTTGTTTTGTATTTTCTACCTGATTTTGACACAAAGGCACCAGGTCAACTGAATTCTTGAATGTCAAAGGAGACAGGGTAATTATCTGCTTTAATTCTAAGCAGTCATATATTAAAATGTACTTTATTGGAAGCCCAAGTGTGAAGTGCAGAGACTGATGGGAAAAGATGCAAAATTCTAGGGTCTATTTGAAGGAAATGTATCAAAGTACAAAATAGTCACATCATATAGTGCATTTAGAGAACTCCTTTATAGTTACTGGACAAAAGAAAGATTGCTAGGTATCAGAGAGAAGGATTTAAATAGTATAGGCACTCTTCCATTCCCCTCAACTACTATCTTTTTTCTTTTTCAGAAGACCTTTATTATTCACAGATTTTATCGGTAGATGAAATTTAGAATTTTTTTGTAAATTGCATTAATTATTTCCATTGCATTACATTTGTGGATTAGGTTTCAGGCCCTTTTAAATTTTTATTTAAATCTAATTAGTTAACATACAGTACAATATTGGTTTCAGAACTGTCTTTTTTTTTTTTTTTTTTAAGATTTTATTGGACAGAGACACAAGAAGAGAGAGAACACAGACAGGGGGAGTGTGAGGGGAAGAGGTAGGCTTCCCGCAGAGCAGGGAGTCCAATGTCAGTCTCAATCCCAGGAGGATCATGACCTGAGCCAAAGGCAGATGCTCAACGACTGAGCCACTTCAGTGCCCCAGAGCTATCTTTTCCTATGTGAGCATGGAAAGCAAGGCTTAAAGATGCGAATCATTAGTTGGTATTTTCCCGTGCTACACTGAGAAGTGTAAGCATCTCACTGTGTTAAGTATAGTTCTAGTGTTTCATGTAAACCTTTGTAATCAGCTTGTCAAATTCCACTTAAAATATTTTTGTAAATTTCGATTGAGGATACATTGAATTTATAGGTTGAAAAAAATTTTCTTCAAAACATTGGGTTTTCCTATCCAGGAACATGGTTTATCTCTAGCTATTTGTCTTCTTTTATGTCCTTTTTTTTTTTTTTTAATAAGTCTTTAACATTAGATTCATTTGTAAACAATATGATGGTTTTATTGCTATTGTGAATGGGTCATTCTCCCCTAACATTTTCTAACTGATTGTTGGAGTATTAGAAGCTATGAATTTTCAAATATTAATCATATATTGAATTTCCTCATTAGGGTGCTCGCTCATTAGGTCTAGTTTAACCATCACCTCTGAAATAATTGTGTTTATTTTTTTAATTTAATTTAATTTTATTTTAAGATTTTATTTATTTATTTGAGAGAGAGGCAGTGAGAGAGAGCATGAGCGAGGAGAAGGTCAGAGGGAGAAGCAGACTCCCCGTGGAGCTGGGAGCCCCATGCGGGACTCGATCCCAGAACTCCGGGATCATGACCTGAGCCAAAGGCAGTCGTCCAACCAACTGAGCCACCCAGGCGTCCCTGAAATAATTGTGTTTAAATAGAGATTTTGTTTATTTATTTATTTGAGAGAGAGCACCCATATGAGCAGGAGGAGGGAAAGGGGAGGGGGTAGAGAATCTCAAGCAGACTCCACCCTGAGCATGGACTTGAGGCTTGATGATCTCCTGACCCTGAGATCATGACCTGAGCTGAAACCAAGAGTTAGATGCTCAACCAGCTAAGCCACCCAGATGCCCCATCCTCCAAAATAGTTTTGTCTCAATCCTTCTTTTTCTTTTTTTTAAAAAAGATTTTATTTATTTATTTGATAGAGAGAAAGGGAGAAGCAGGCTTCCCACAGATGAGGGAGCCCAATGCAGGGCTCCATCCCAAGACCCTGAGATCATGACCTGAGCCAAGGCAGACGCTTAACAACTGAGCCACCCAGGTGCCCCTGTCTCAATCCTTCTATTTACTTATATCTTCTGTTTCTTTTCCTTTTTGAGTGTCTTGACTAAAACTTCAAATAGCAAATAGTAGTGGTGGAGGTTAGATTTTTTTGTTTTGTTTTGTTTTTAATGTTCAAGGGAATGATTGCTTTTAATGTTTCACTATTAGGTATGATGCCTTCTGTAAGGTTGTGTTAAGTCCTCTATAAGGAAGCTTTCCTCTCTTCTTAGCTTTTAAAGGCATTTTAATAGGAATGTTATTAGATTTTGTCAAGTGTACTTTTCAGCCTGAGATAATAATTTGGTTTCTATTTCCTTTAAATGGAGGGTCTGCTGATTTATATTCATAGACTTCATAATGTTGGAGCAGTTCTGTATTCCCACAATATACTCTCTTAGTCATGATGGAATATTCCTTTACTACCATATTTGTGCTAATACTGTATGTATTGGGGATTTTGGGGTCTAAGTTCATAAATGTTATTCTGGGTTTTTTGGTAGGGGCAGTATTTCCCATTTGGGTTTGTTATCAGGATTATGTTGGTCTCAGAATGAAATGGGAAGCTTTTTATTCTTATGTTTTCAGTTTTTGTTTTGTTTTTCTCTGGGTATTTTGTATAACAAAGAAGTCCTCTGTTTGATGGTTTGGTAGAATTCTCAAGTCTTCTTGAAGTCTTCTTCAAGAAAGAAGAAAGTGAAGTCTTCTGGGCCTGATATCTCTTTGGGAGTCCCTATTCTGTTTCTTAGATGATTAGCTTTTTTTTAAAAAGATGATTAGTTTAGTCTGGCTCTCTACCTGTTCTTGACTCCATTTTATGGTTTATATTTTCCAAAAGATTATCCATTTCATATTTTCAAATTTGTGTAAAATCACATAAATAAAATTTTGCGGTAGTTATCTCTTCTAGCTATAGTTCGGTCCTCTTTCTAATGTCCTATGTTGCTTAAAGAGCTGCAAACATTTAAACAGCAACATATTGAACTGAAGACAGCAAGAGATCATTTCCATAGCAGTACTGTAGCAATCAGACTCTCTCATACAGCAATTAGAAGTTCGGGTGCTTAGGGATTTGGGAATCTTGGAAGGAAAGCCCGAAAAACATTTGAATGGTAGACTATAATAAACAAGACCATTAGTCCCTTGATGCTCCAAATAAAACCAATAGCTAGAGAGTCTGAGAAACTTTGAAGAGTTTAGCAGTGTTCCCGAAACACTCTATTCTCACTGGACCATTTTATCTTCACTGGAAATACATTCACTCTTAATTTTAGGCAATTTAAGAAATACAGAATTAAAATATTTTGCTTTGACTACTGAGTTAACAGCAGGATTCATCAATGTCAGTTCCTTGACGTTTCAATTTCACCAAGCACTAGATTCCATCTTCTCCATTTTTCTTCAATCTGGCTTAATGAATTACCTATATCTTTATTTTCAGCCTTGTTATCTTGGGCAATCCAGGCCATTAATTTTCAGGTTATCTTTTACTGAGGACGAAGAAAAATGGCCTTTTTACGTCAGGACTCACTTTCATTTGTAGGTGACACATTACCACTGGTGCAAAATGCTCGCATATGAATGTCATCACTTTATTCATTTCTGTTGACTTCTGCAAGCCTCATCTTGTTACTACACTTCTGGCTCTACTCAGTGGCCATGTTCTACTTAATAGTTTATAGCTCCATTCACTCTGTTTTCTCTCATTTGCTTTTTTTCCAGATACAGTAAATCTTAGAAAGCTCTGAACTGAACTTATTCCAATATAAATGTAGGTGTCCCTAGATTAGAGGATGAACACATGCCATACCCTTATCAATGCAGTATATTTGGAAAACCTTGAATATGTAAAACTGTAGATCGCAAGCTTCTGAGACCTACTGGGTGTAGGTTTGTCCCTATAGTACATATTAAGACCCAAGTGGGGGGCGCCTGGGTGGCTCAGTGGGTTAAAACCTCTCCCTTCGGCTCAGGTCATGACCCCGGGGTCCTGGGATAGAGGCCCCCCCCCCCCCCCATCGAGCTCTCTTCTCAGCAGGGAGCCTGCTTCCTCCTCTCTCTCTCTCTGCCTGCCTCTCTGCCTACTTGTGATCTCTGTCTGTCAAATAAATAAATAAAATCTTTAAAAAAAAAAAAAAAAGACCCAAGTGGTCTAAGTATTTCAGGTTAGACTGTAACACCTTGCAGGCAGCAGGTATGTCACACTTACTCACTCCTAAATTCCTAATAGTTAATAGATGTCTGGCACATAGCAGGTGATCAGTCCATATTGTTGATTGAATAATGAATTGACATCTGTAGGGAGTCTAATTCATTAATGCATCTTGACATTTTTCACTCAGGATTTGAGAGTAATAGAAAATTGTGTTAGATGCTTCCAAGTTTCAACTCTCAGAGATGTTCAGGTTTCCTTTGTTACAGAGGTTTATTGGAAGAATTCATGGTACCATGAAAAGTAACAACAAAGAATCTCAGAAAAGCCTCAAAAAAGTCTTCACAGAAAAATGGACCATCATTCCCATGACTGGGGACTGGCAACACCTCCAGCAGCCTACTTGAAGTTCTTGGCTTAAGAGCACGTAACACTTGTTCAGAATTGAGCGTCTGTTATTTATTTTCCCATTGCTCACGGATAGGGAGGCCTCTGTGTCTTTTCCAGCTGTGACTCTATGTGTGTAAAACACATCGCTCACTACCCTTCTACCATCACCATCGTAAAGAGTACGATTAGCTAATCACTAACCAATATGGCGTGTTCTTTCTGGGCTGAGTTCTAGAGGATTGCCTTCAGGTCATGTATTGATCCTTGATTCAATCAGCTGTGGCCTGAGGAGTAAGGTTATGTGGAAAAAAACAAAAAAGAGGGCCACAAAAGAGAAAGGTACCCTGAGTCATCTTGCATGACCTAGTGCTGCCTTACTATTAAAAGCAATAACCAGGGTCTGTCTTGTATCAATATCTAACCATCCAAACAGCCAGACTGGTTTTATTTTATATTCATGTTGCTACATGTTTGCTGTATGGATTTCATTTGCTAGACAAACCATCAATCCCAGTCATAGTTCCTAGAATCAAACCATGTACCCTGATGAAGAAACCATAATTCATTGAGAAGAAAATGTCATATATAGAGCACACTGAAGAGAAATTCAATACATGGGCACTTACAGATAAGAGCTCAGGAGGGTTTTTGTTTTGTTTTGTTTTTTGGGGTTTTTTGGTTTGTTTTTCATATGTGACATTCCTGTAAATCAAAACATTCTGGAAGTACATTACTCTCAGAAAAACAATTTTGGTCAGATCTCTGCATGTTGGATTTTGCTGGTATACTTCATGAGATCGTTGATAATGGCTTTTCTGGGATTTGGTACAAATAGTGTTGAATTCCCAAAATAGATCTTCAACTATTCTCAGAATTATGCTACACTGACCTGGTACAAAGTAGTGATCAGATTCAAAGCAATCGCACTGTGAATTTCCCAATTATGGGATATTTTCTGAATACACAGTTCAGCTGGGCCCAGGCTACCTCTGTCCATTTGTGAAGAGTTTTGAAATTATTTCTTCTCTTATGGGTGACATGATTGCCAAACCAGAAGAATAATTCTCAGTCCTTACCTTTTCAACTTCTCTGCAACAGGCAACATTGCTGAGTGCCATTGCTGAGTATGGTTCCTTCTTGTATCCCCTGACATCTTTCTCTACTCCCATGCAGTAGCCCCCATTTGTATGCTGACGTTTTCAGAGTAATCTAGATCTAAATAAGGTCTCATCCCCAAGTTCCAGAGCAGAATCTTCCTGTAACGTTCTGAATGTTTGTCTAGATATTTACAGGTTTTTCAAACTTACTGTGTCTAAAACCAAATACTCCTATTCTCTACCCTTACTCCTACCCTCAGGGCCACTCTGATCTTTCAAGTTTCCTGCTAGTACATGGTGTTCTACCAACTATTCCAAGCCAGGTTAAGGTGGAGTGGTGGAGGCAAGAATGTTGCCTTCTCTTTTTGCCTATGACCAATCAGCACCCAAATTCTAACAATTCTGCCTCCTAAACCTCTCTCCAGTCTATCTTCTCTGCTCCATCCCCACTGTCATTACCTTAGTTCAGGTCTGCATACTCTTGGGGTTGGCCTGTTGAAATAGGTTTTTTCCCCACCACCTCTCCCACCATCCTGTTTCCATCTCCATACTCTGCTTTGTTGCTAAAGCCAATTGTTTCTGAAAAAAATTACTTATTAAAATTCTTTCTAGTTTTCTGTCTTCCTCCTGATAAAATCCAAATTCACTGCTATGGCAGTATTTGTTTGCTATTGATGCAATAATGTGACATAACAAAGGATTCCAAAACTTGCTGACTTAAAATAACAATTTATAAGCAGGACGTATGGGTTTGGCTGTGGTGGTTCTGTTAATCAAGACTGGGTTGATCCGTGGGTCAGGAAAGGTGGTTAGAGTTCATTCCACTTGTCTCTCATCTTCTGGAGACCAGCATGTCAGCCCCAGCAAGTGGTTTTTCATGTTAACACAGGAGGCCAAACCTCTTAAGGTCTAGCTCAACACTGTCAATTTAGCCTTATTCTGTTCCTCAAAGCAAGGCACGTGACTGAACCAGATGCTGAACCAGGCAAAATTTTACTCAGACCTATTACTGAAAAAGACTGCAGTTATATGGGAAAGGCAGGGATATGGGGTTGCAGTGGGGGACAAAGAACTGAGGTGGATGGGGGTGGCCTTTTTCTAATGCTCTACGTCATTTGCATTTAACTTCCTTAAATGTGATTTTCTAATACAGCGTCTTGAACAGAGTATATTCTGTCACGCTTCAGTGACAAGCTGTTTCACGTGATAGGAACAACTTCTCCATCTCCATTGCACCCCATTTTGCCTATCCAGTGAGCTCCTCTTCATCCTCCAAAAACATAGCTGATAAGTTCACCTTTCCTTCCTGAGCAACCCCTTCTCCTAGAAAGAAGTGATTCCCCCCCCCACCCGCCCTTTCTGGGCTGTTTTCCTTCTGCATGAACTTTTTTTCCTGTTATAAAATGAAGTTGTTACTTATTTATATGGCTCTCTCCTTTTAAAATTAATAAAGTTTTTTGAGGGTAAGTACTAGTTTTTCTGGCCTTAGTCTCTCTCGGGCTCAGCAAAGTATTTGGCATACAAAGTTGAATGAATGATGGCTTGAATTAAACTTACATTAGATAGAAATGACATTTTGGAAATAAAGACCAAATACAGCGAGTTGCAAGTATAGAGTTTTGCCTGGGCAATTTAGAGTAAAGAGGCTGCTAGTGTTCCTTTCTCTCTAAAGCATGGCAGTATGAAATTATTGAGATACACACAACAGGCCAATACAAGGACTACTTCTGGGGCGCCTGGGTGGCTCAGTGGGTTAAGCCTCTGCCTTCAGCTCAGGTCGTGATCTCAGGATCCTGGGATCGGTCCCGCATCGGGCTCTCTGCTCGGCAGGGAGCCTGCTTCCCCCTCTCTCTCTCTCTCTGCCTGCCTCTCTGCCTACTTGTGCTCTCTCTCTGTCAAATAAATAAATAAAATCTTAAAAAAAAAAAAAAAGAACTACTTCTAGAATTCTCTTTATGCTTGTAAAAGGAAAAGAAAACTAGTAGAATTCTCTTTATGCTGAACTGAGCTTTTGGGTTCTGATAGAAGCAGCAGAAGCTTGGTTTATTAAAAATGTATAACAGATTACTCTATCATGCTCTGTCCAGTTTATATGAAGAATTTAGTTTCAATTTTGTATTTTCCCACTTATAAAAAGGAGCCGGTGGGGCACCTGGGTGGCTCAGTGGGTTAGAGCCTCTGCCTTCAGCTCAGGTCATGATCCCAGCCGGGGTCCTGGGATCGAGCCCCACATCAGGCTCTCTGCTCCGCGGAGAGCCTGCTTCCTCCTCTCTCTCTGCCTGCCTCTCCGCCGACTTGTAATCTCTGTTAAATAAATAAATAAAATATTAAAAAAAAAAAAAAAAGGAGCCGGGATTTTCTGCATTATTCTTGTGTAGTCTTACAAAACTTGTGTGCTTTAAAACCTAAAGGTGATGATACAAACTAAGAAGATATTTTTCTTACAAACTTTTTTAGCAGATAAAACTCCACTTCCAATTTTTTTCCCTGAAGTATCTGATCATTTGATTTACTATGTACGTTTTAAAATGTTTTAAAATGTACTGTTAAAATGTTTTAAAATGTACTGTTGTTTACATCGACTTTCCTTTTTTTTTTAATTTGTTTTTTTCAGTGTTCCAAGATACATCTACTTTTCAAGTAAATAGTATGGGTCCATTCTTTCTTTCTTTCTTTTTTCTTTCTTTCTTTTTTTTTTTTTTTTTTAGATTGTGAGACCCAGATTGTGAGCAAGGGGGAGGGGGAAGGGGAGAAGCAGACTGCCCGCTGAGCAGGGAGCCCAATGCCGGACTCCATACCAGAACCCTGGGATCATGACCCAAGCTAAAGGCAGACTCTTTATTGGACTGAGCCACCAAGGTGTGCCCCTCCACTCCCCCCTTTTTTTTTTAAACAACCTGATTTTTTTTAAATTTATTTATTTGTCAGAGAGAGGGAGAGCGAGCACAGGCAGACAGAGTGGCAGGCAGAGGCAGAGGGAGAAGCAGGCTCCCCGCCGAGCAAGGAGCCCAATGTGGGACTCGATCCCAGGACGCCAGGATCATGACCTGAGCCGAAGGCAGCTGCTTAACCAACTGAGCCACTCAGGTCCCTCCACTCCCTTTTTTAACCATGAAAAGCAATATGGTAGAATTCTCCTTAGACTGCAACAAACTGTGGGGGTGCCTGGGTGGCTTAGTCAGTTGGGCAGCTGACTCTTGGTTTTGGCTGGGGGGCATGATCTCAGGGTGGTGGGATGGAGCCCCCTGTCTGGCTCTGCACTCAGCAGGGATTCTTGAAGAGTCTCTCCCTCTGTCCACCCACACACTCTGTCTCTCTCAAATCTAAAAATAATGCAATGAACTAATATAGTTTGATGAGATATAAAGGATCGGTAATTTGATTTATAATAGACTTAATGGCTCTGCCCCCTCATGGAGAATTTAACTGTTTAGTGAAGTTCACCTATCACTACTTCTCAGAATAGCTTACATTGTTAGGGATAAGGTAGGTAGTTCTCTATGTGATCCTCTAACAGGCGTAAGAAAAGTAACTGCTGTGAAAACTACCAAATCAAACATGTGTTTTGAAGAGTCCTACACTGCTATGCTCACCAAATTTAAGGTGCTCTCACCATGTTGTGGTAGACTCTAGTCCCATTAGGATGCATGGAACTTTTGATAGGACAAGAGCAAGTGGCAAGTTCCCTTATCTCAAAATTTGCACTGTTCAAAGGCTTCCCTTGGTTGAGGAGAACAACTGATTTTCAAATGTCTTTTGTGTTGTTGTTGCCAAGCCACCAAATCTGAAAGCAGTCCTAATAGAAATATTATGTGAGCTACATATGTAACTTTACATTGCCCAGTGTATTTTTAAAAATTTAAATATCTAAATATGATCATATCTAAAATATCATTTCAATATGTAATCAGTACTTTAAAAGTATTAATCGAATTAATCATTTCAATATGTAATCAGTACTTTAAAAGTATTAATCGAATTAAACTGTCTTTGAAATCTGGCGTATGTGTTATACTTTATAGCACATTTCAACTTGGGTGCTATATTTTCATTAGAAGTATTCGGTCTATATTTAGATTTCCTAAAATTTGCTGTTGGAAAAAGTAGATTCACATACCAACAACATACCCAAGTTGTTCCGAACATACTTCATTTTCTAATAATGAAACCAGAGCCCATCATTAAGTTTAAATTAGTTAAAATTAAAAATTCAGTTTCTCACTTTCACTAGGCACATTTCAAGTGCTCAGTGGTCACATGTAACTAGTGACTACCGATTGGCTGGAGCCATGCTGGAGAACAGTGGTAGTTTCAGTTCTTCTTCAGTAATTAAGTCTTTGTGCGAAGTCTGGTGCCCCTCATGAACAAAGTACAAAGGAACTTGAGGTCACAGTTCATCTCTGCCGCTTAAAAAGATAAAATGGATATGTGGTTTGAAGGCCATATATATGTGTTCAGGGAAAAGATTGGTGTTGTGGCTCTAGAACACATGGTGAGGTAAGACCTTGGGCCCTGAAAGTCAAGAAAGGTGTAGAATTGGGGAGGTATCCATGCTGGGCAACAGACATGACAAAAGCCCAGAGGCAGGAAAATACAGGGTTTGGGTGGAAAACTAAACTAAATGGGACCAATAAGAGGTAGTGATTAAGAACTTATACTTCAAAGTCATGCTTCTTGAGTGTGGATCCTGGTCGGACATTTTTTTACCTTGACCTAATTACTTGACCTTGGGCATGTTATTTGATTATAAAATAGGTATAATATTTCACAGAGATGTTATGAGAATTAAACAAACTAATCCCAATAAAGCATTCAGAATAGTACTTACCACCTAAGTGTTCAAGAAATGTTAGCTACTGTTATTAATTGTGTGGCTATTTGCTCTTTGGAGTTTATTTATTTAAAAAAAATTTTTTAAGATTTGTCAGAGCACACATGCAAGCACACACAAGCAGGGGAGCGGCAGGCAGAGGGAGAAGCAGGCTCCCTGCTGAGGAAGGAGCCCAATGTTGGGCCTCAATGCTAGGACCCCAGGACTCTGGGATCCTGACCTGAGTCAAGGGCAGACCCTTAACCAATTGAGCCACCCACACATCCCTGGAGTTTATATATAATAAAACAGCCAGAATCATTCAATTTGGAACTTGTATCTCAAAGCATTGAGCCCAAGTCTATTAAACCAATTTACATTCTAAAATGTACAACCATTTTCAATGTTTCTGAGCCTTGTTTTGCCCTCTTGAAAATTTTGGAATAGTTTAACCTATTTCATGATATTACAGACATTAAATGAGGCCATCAAGGAAGACTCCTTCCAGTTATTAACTGTAGCCTTGGGAAAGTTATCCTTCTAAGCCTCAATTTCCTAATCCACAAGATAAGAAGGTGATATCAGGATCAAGTGTAGAATATATGTGAAGTGCTGAGCACAGTTACTATAACAAAAATGAACAATTAACTTTTGAAAAGATCTTAAATCTTGATGACTCAGAGACTTCTAGCAACTCAGCAAATGTGATTGAGTGTTTTCATGGCTTGAAGTTTAGAGGCTTTTGTATTTCTAAGTACTGTAGTCACTTCTGCAGACAGGAACTAGAAGAATCACTTTTCATTTCCTTATACTTGTGGTTATAGAAGGTAGACAAAGAGGAGCCTCAAAAAAAAAAAAAAAAAGAAAGAAAGAAAGAAAGAAAAAACAGCCAACCAATTTAAGGGAAGGTGGAGGACTGTTTCTAGTAACCAGTACCTTAGCAACAACTCCACAATCTTTCTCCCTTAGAAACAAGTGAACTGCAATGAATTTAATGAACCACTGGAAACAGGTTAGCTTGGGAAAAGATAGCTTGCCTTTCCTCTTGTTTCAAGAACTAAAAGTACACAAATTCTTTTTCTTTTTTTTTACCCTCTATGGAAGACTAGCATTATCGACACATTTTAATTCTACTATTCTTTATTTCCCCAAAACTTTATGATGAAACAGATTTACCCATCACCATATTTAAAATAACGTATTTTCATGCGATGATTCTCAACCACTTATTCATGATCATCCTTTAGCTGTAGGTCACAAAGTTGTTCTTTCATGATACTTGAACGATTTCCTTCACATTTGCCATTGACTTACTGTAGTTTTTACAGAATTAAAGATATCTATGTTTAGGTGATCATTTAGAGCCTGGAACTTTAGAACACTTGCAATATCAGCAATACAACTTAGAGACCAAGAAAAAATTATGTCAATGTTCTTTGCTAGAGTTCTAGATTAATTTCCAAAGGCTATAGTAACAAAATACAACAAACTTGAGTGGCTTAAAACAAATGAAATGTATTCTTTCATGGTTCTGAAAGTGAAAAGGGGGGAATCAAGGTACTGGCAGGGCCATGCTCCCCATGAAGTTTCTGGGAGTGGGAGGGAATCCTTCCTTGCCTCTTACTAGATTCGGGTGGCTCCCGGCAATCTTTTGCATTCTTTTGGCTTGCAGCTGCATCATTCCAGTCTCTGTCACATGGCCATCTTCCCTGTGTCTCCTCTATCTTCAAATAGTTCTTTGTAAGGAAACTAGTAGTTGGATTTAGGGCCCACCTCCATCCAGTATGACTTCATTTTTATTATATCTGCAGAGACCCTATTTCCAAATAAGGTCACATTCACAAGTACAGGAATTAGGACTTCAACATAATATTTTTGGGGGCACACTTCAGCCCATAACACATTCCTACTATTACGAGACAATACCACAAGGACAGTGAAAACATATCCTTTACATATAAAGTTTGTGCCACCCACTGATTTCCTAGCTCTCTAGCTTTAACTCACTAGGGAGAAAATGCCAGTCAGTATTAGGGGTACAGTTTAGGACATGCACAAGAAAACTTTATTGGTGAATATAAAGTTTGAGATGTATTGAACTCCTGCTCTGTGCCGGGTCCTTTGGTGTTAGAGATAGAAGAAAAGGGCACCCATCTCTACTTCCGTGGAGCTAACTCTGGTAGGCTGGCCTGGTTCCATGACCTTGGTAACAGTAACAGCCTTGTGTTAATAAAGTGTGCAAGCCAGTTATCCTCAACACCTCAGCCAGTAAAAGAACTTAGACCCCCATTAAATACAATTTTGTTATATACTGCCTATTTCAACAAAAGTTGAAAAAAAAAAAGTTAAAGTTGAGGGGATTACATCCTTGCTAAAGATGAATCAACTTTTTTGAAGTGAATTATAAGTCTTTGGAACACTAGGGGAAAGCAAAATGGAGAGCAAATCAGATGGAAAAAGGGTAAAGTTCCTGTCAGCTATTTTGACTTCCTTGCTTCACCGACCCTTAACCCTTCACCAAGTAGCAACCAGTGATGTTTGTTTTGCTTGGGTGCCCCAAAGTGCAAACACATTTATCACCAACACTTACTAGTTGCCATTGTGGGAAGGTCCTTATTTTCAACCCACTCTAGGTATGTTTTACGCAATTATAGAATTGTTTTAGAATTAGAAAGGTAAGAAATTATGTTTGGTGAGATTCAAAATACTTTATTTTTATAGGTGAAAGAAGGCTATAGAATGTGACTTGACCAAAGCTATGCAACTTTACTAGTCAGGACTTCAAGCTTTATAAGAGAACTGACCCTGTTTCTCCTCACTTTGTATTATGAGATTAGTGTGTGCTTAGCAAATAGTGAGTGCTCAGTAAGTGTGTGCTAAGTGAATAAAACAATTAGAATAATGAATGGGTAAAAAAATACCTCTTTTAAGTAGTCTTTATTTTGCCATAATGATCTCCAATTATTAAACAGATTTAAGATTCTAATAAAAAGCTTCACGTTAGTCTAACAAATGTTCAGACATCATTTATCCATGTGCTGTTAAAGCTTAATTATTTAAAAATTATTCTTTAATTTGTGTTCCATATTATCCAATATTCTCAGCTTCTGCTCTCAACATTTTTCTGGTCTTTATACTTTCTGCAAGTTAGGCAGAGGAAGAGGAACTAAATCACAGAGATCTAGCTCCCAGATCTGTTCACCCACTAAGCCTTTTACAATAGCTGTTATCTGGTCCCAGCTGTTGTGCTAAATTTAGGATTTTGGATTATCTGGAAGTGTTCTTTCTGTCTCCCATTACCAAGGTTAATTGAGAATTGATTGTAGAACAAGTAAAATTTCATAAAGGAAACTACATAATCTAGTATTCAATAATATCAAAGTCAGATCCATGGGGAGTTAACATTTGTAGCAATTACATAGATTATGGAACTGTTGTCATTTGTCAGAAATCTCATCTTCATGATACCAGAACATTTTCCTGAATATGAAATGTTACCTTCCTGCATGTTTTTGCCCTGTTTGGGTTAGATATAGTCTTAATCACGGCAGTTGTCAATATAATTTTACTGTACATATCAAAACCTCTGGAAAATTAGTATTTTTCATAATTGAAATTTCATGTATTTGATAGAGCCAAAAATTTTTTCTGATGTAAAAGTGATAAAGCCTTACAGGCTTTGGAAACTACAGAAGAGTACAAAGACAAACATAAGTCACCTTCAGACTTACCCTTATATTTTCCTGTTTTGATTCTCGTATGCAAAATTATTTCTAAAAAAAAACTTTTTCAGATGAAACCAAAGAGCATTGAAAATTTTGGACCTCTATTTGTCTCTGTTTGAAGCTCACAATCTATGTACTGTGTCTATAAACTGAGTAGCTAATAGCTTCAGCCCTTGTTAGGACTGCTTTTTTTAATTACAGCAGATCCTTGTCATCTGTTTAAGTGATGACACGACATCACAACATGAAATGTCATCATGTCACATTGTTATAGGACAACAAAATTACAGCTCCTCAACAATAACACGGTGTCAAAAGTGTCCTCCTGCCATGAGTCAGTGTTTTAGATGTTATAAAAGTTATTTTTAGCACACCGAGTATCTCAGGAGCTTGGGGTCTGTCTGAATCCTACTTAAATGTCTAGTGATTTGGGGGAAATCTAGGGTGAGAGGGGCTTCTTGTTCTTAAACTCCTGGCTCCTTGACGCGCATGGCTGCCCACTCTGCTGTCCCTGCCACATGAGACCCGGCTTCCACCATGTGCTGCAATCCACTCGGGCTCGGTCACAACCCAGAGCCAACATCCCAAGTGGTGGAGGAGGAAACTATAATTATCCTTCTCGTCTGGGGCAGGCCCTGGATGCCATCTCCCCAGTTACCCTGCGCTCTAATAGCGCAGCTCGGATTCCTGGTCCCAGACGCGCCACTGCCGGCTCTCAGCGCGGGCAGGGCCCGAGGCGCCATCGCAGCGCCCGGAGCCCCTCCAGCCTGCCGGCCTCTGCCCGGCCCTCGCAGCTGCCATCCGCGCCCCGCGCCCCGCGCCCCGCGCCCGTGCCGCCGCTGGGCACCTGCACCGAAACCCAGGCCCCCGGCTGCTGCCCCGGGGCGTGCGGCGTGTTACCATAACAACCGGGCGCTCGCCGCCGCGGAGGCCGCCGGGGAGGAAGTGACGAGCGGTGGGTTGGCTGTTGTTGGGACACGTGACCCGGGCAGTGTTTTGACAGGGCAAACAGCAGAGAAAGAACTGGGCGAGCGAGGGGCCTCGGGAGCTGGGGCGCCAGAGCTAGAGACAGCGGGCGGGCGAGGAGCTGGCAGAGGCGCGGGGCGAGCGGGCCGGCCGGGGCGACGGGCGGGCGAAGCCCGGGGGCCGTGGGGCTCGGGTGCGCGTCGGGCAGGGGGACGGGCTGAGCGCTGGGAGCGGAGCGAGGCGGCGGCTGAGGCGGGGGTGGATGGCCGCAGGGGCGCCGGGGAGCCGCGTCGGGCTTGTGCTCTCGGGCCCCCATGGTCCTCTGACGCATCCCGGGGGGCCGCTGCGCGCCACACTCGGCTTTCGCCGGCCCTGCGCCTCTCGGAGCCTGGGATCTGAGGTGGGAGTGTGATGTGAGCCGCTGGGCGAGCGGCGGAAAGAAGTGCCAGCAGGAGGAGGGTTTGGGACGGGAGAGGCGAGCGAGTTAGTCAGCAGAGGTCCGCGGAGGGAGCCATGAAAACAACTCTCCGGCGGGGAGAGGGGCCGGCGCTGCGTTCGGTGCGGCGGGACTGAAGGAAATCCGGGGCCGTGTGCGGACGGAAGGGGCCCGCACGGGGCAGGCTGCGCCAAGCAGGGGCGAGCGCCCAGCTGTAAACACCCCTCCTGGGGCCGACCTCAGGCCCGGCCTCGTAGGGCCGGCGGCTTGGTCGGGGGCGACCCGGGACAGCCCAGTAGAGTTCGTTTGGGGCTGGGGGCTGGGCGCGAGGAGATGACTCGCGTTTCTTTCTGACCCTTTTATTGTGTAAACTTGGCCGCGGTCGCCACAGGAAGGCTAGCCAGAGGGTAATTACACAGGTGAGGCCCTGCGGGGCGGGCGGAGCTCCGGGGGACACGCTAGGGGGGGTCCTGAAGACTTTGCTGCGCCCAGGCATCAGGACCGAGGATTTCTTCCCAGCCACTGCGGAGGTGCCACTGTTCCCAGCGGCGTTTTTTTTCAAAGGGGTTAGTTAGCTTGTGTTGCTTGAACCTTTTTTTCCCCCCCCTCCCCTTGCCTGTACCTCCAGGTTATAAATAGATCTTTCTTTGGTTCAGAGACGCTGTGTCAAGGAAGGACACTTTGGCCTGGAGAGCACACGGGCGGGGGAGAGGGGTGCTGGGGCCCGAGGAGATGGGGGAGGCGGTGCACAGAGTTTGGCTTTTTTCAGAGCAGCCGATGGTGCTGTCACCGCAGTTAGTGCCAGGAAGAGGCCTGTTAAGAGTAGGTTTCTTGCAAGGTCCGGGTGTCGGAGCAGGACTAGATTAATTTTATTTTGGTCCCTTTTAGCATTTTGAAAACGGAGCAGTAGCCACAGAATCAGCGACAATCCTGTCGAAGGAACCCACAAGTGTATTTCACAGCACCTTGGGTGGAGATTGGATGTGAAAATGAAGCCAGACCGAGGTAAATGACTTAAGTAGATTTTTTTTTCTGTGCCCCATTTTTTAAGTGTTAACCTATTTTGTGGCAGGATCAATTCTTTGTGTATTACATATGACTACTTGTTTCTGTTACAGGTTCCAGCAGGTGAGATAGAGAAGGGATGTGGAGGGAAAGTTAGGGTCTAGATGGGAGGTTATATTCTTCAAAAGTGTAAAGTCGTAGTTTCAAGAGATACTCTAGTGTAAATCAAAATGAGGTTATCAGGAACAGCATTTGTATCTGTTGCCACAGTAGTTGGCATCATTTTACATTTACATTACTCATTTTTAGGTAAAGTCAATCTAACTTGAACTTTAAAGTTTACAAACTTTTTCACCTTGAGAATTTGAATTTGAAAAATTGAGGAAATTTAAGGTTGAGTTGGCAGATTTTATTGTGATTATTTTTTTTATTAACTGATTTTTGTGCTTTCGGCAAACTCTAAAAGTTTGCAAAGTACTCCATGGCCTTATTTAAATATCTCTATAAGTAAATGGGTCATTTCCTTACTAAACCTGTATTTTCTGGATTTATGAGAATAATGTATACTCTGTTTTTCAAGGACTTCAAAGGAATTAAAAACTAATTTATCAATCTTCTTTTGATTAAGGACAGGGACCAAGTTGAGAAGATTATATAGTAATAGTTAGGAGTGAAGTCTTTTCAGTTGTATGGGGGTTTGAGTCCAAGTAACATTGTTGGAAGAGGATTATTGTATTTGGTAGGGAGCTGGACTAAATGACAAAGAGTTGAGGCTTTACGATTAGAGATGTTAATTTATCTTCCTTTGAATTAAATGATCATTTTTAAAAAGATATGTAATAAACTGGTAATTATTTTCATATGTTTTTTCAAAGTGCATTAAAAGACAAATTTTCTATTCTAGTTAAAAATATATCTTTGGTAACAGTGTCTTTTAAAACACTAGAAAGAAGTGGAGAAAGCCATACTTAAGTTAGTGGTTTAAATTAGTTTTAAGTGTTTGGCTCTTTCTTAAAATTGGTTATGTATGCATGAAATACTATCAAGTGTGTTGTTACTAAGGAGGTTGCTTGTGTAGAATACCAAGGTGAGACTTTTAGATTACATTGGTGACTTTTGGAAAAAAGATCAGTAATTGCATGTCAGAATAAACAAGCAAATAAAACCAAAGTTACTATTTGTTTTGGATTTTTGGTTGTTGTTAATGTTTGCTTTAAGATTGTAAATAGCTTAAAAAATAATATTTGCATACATCTCTATTTTAGCCCAAACTGGTACCAAACACAATGTTATATACACACACACACACATACACACATACACACACAATGGTATATATTATGTATATATGCATATACGTATGTATGTATACTACATAGAATATAGTATATGTATATATACACATGCACACATGTACATACTGATTACTAGGAAAAATAAATACATTTATTAAGACTCAAATAAGTGACTTTTTTCTCTTTAAAATTATAGCTTTCTTTAGCATTATGATGTAAAGAATTGCAACTTTAATATTGAGACTGTATTTCATAATAATGCTATGGATCTTTAGGCCCATAAAGTAATATCTTTTAAAGTAATATCTTTTATTTTGCAAAATAGTATAGATAAACAGAAAGAAGCTTTTCACAAAGCATACTTACACCTTCACTATGTGAGTGTGGTCTTATATTTTCTGTTCTACTTTCTATTTTTAAAATTTGCTATTAACAACCCACTGAGTTGATTTCTTGGCCTGCAGTTGGAAAGGCACAATGATGGGCTATACTTAGCTAGATGACAGTAATATTTCATTTTTTTCTACATTGGTGTCTAAGAAACTATGTGGATTTTTCTATATAATTAAAACTTTACTTTTTAAATGCCAAAAATGGATTTTCAATTGTAATCATGATATGTTGGCAGATATCTAAAATAGGGCTAGAAATGCCCAATAGATTTAAATTTATGAGGTGGTGTTTTGTTTTGTTTTACCTCTAGCTTAAATTACTTCAGTCTGTTTTTTTTGTTTTGTTTTGTTTTTTTGGGGTTTTTTGTTTTGTTTTGTTTGTACGATCTGATTTTTAAATTTGCAGTCTTTGTTGTTAAAATGTTTATTCTTCCCTCTTAATTTCACTGCTTTAGTCTCTGGGCTAGAGAACTCAGTAACCATACTTAACACTGAGTTCTCTATAAAATAAGAGTAAATAGGAGAACCCTTCAGATTTCTTTCAGAATCTGAGTAAAGTACATGAATTCTGGTGTAGAGAGAGACAGATATTTGCTTAGCAGGATACAGCTGCGCTTCAGAGAGTTTCTAAATAAGTAGTTGGTTGGCTAGTTAAAAAAAGTCAGTTTAAGTGAGGAACCATAAAAATAACAGCTTTAATTATTTCACCCATCTATTTATCTATGCTCAAGCTTCTTTTGAAGGGTAAAAAGGGATCTGTTTCTCAGAGTTAATCTGATCTTTTTTGTAAAAATCACACCAGTAATATACACCTAAGACTTCTAGTTCCCACCCAACCTTCCCCGGAGATTTCTAAAAAATATAGTAAGACTTTGCAGAGCAATCTGAGGACAGTATCTTTTACATTTAAAAACATTTTATAATTATTTGTTAATGTTTCATAGAATCTTATATATGTCTTGTGTACACAGAAGTCAACAGGAAATTGTTTTGGAGGAAGAAGGAATATATGTTCATCAGATATGTTCTTTCCAAAGCGTTCAGCAGTTTTCACAGAAATAACTTTTTTGCACTCATTTCATGGGTTTATATAATATTTAAGTAAATTAATTATTATAAATAGGGTTGCATAAACAACTTTTGAAGACAAACACCAGGTTCTAGTTAAGCATACAACTCAACTAGTAGAAATAGAAATGTGCAGACAACTGGAAAGTACTCTATTCCCTATTGTCTGCCAGTTTGCTTTATGGAGGCTATGGAAAGCATTGGTGGATCTTGCTAATTGATTAAGCAAAAATCACTTAGGAGAGCTCCTACTGTAGTTTCAGATAACTAAGATGTTACTGTAGGATAATAGGTACATTTTACAGTAGTTAATGGTATTTTACCATAGTCTGAGGTTTAAAAAAAAAAAAATTCTGGGGGGGAGGGGCAGAGAGAGAGGGAGAGAGAGAATATTAAACAGGTTCCGTGTACAGCACCAAGCCCCACTTGGGGCTGGATCTCACAACCCTGAGATCATGACCAGAGCTAAAATCAAGAGTCGGATATTTAACCGACTGAGCCACCCAGGCTTCCCTAAAAAAAATTTTTTTTAAATTTCTAAGTAGTTACATAACATTACTTGGGCAATGCAGCCAAAGATGAGTCTTTGATGTTATCATTAGCACATCAGACCTATGTTTGTATCCTTGTTCCATTACCTGTTAGTGAGGTAATCTTCATCTAATTACTTAATCCTTGAGGGTCTCTCGGGTTCTGTGTATAATGGGAATAAGTCTAACTTATGCTTTATGCTTTGGTTAGAAACAGTATTTCACCAGACAGTTCTAAGAATGTTGTGTGAGCTTATCAGCAATTACAGGAGACTAAGACCTATAAAATCTAGTAAATCATCAATAAATTAATAATTTAAATGTACTGTTTCAATTCAAATGTGAATGCATATTATAGGCCATTTATCATTCTTAAACAAACACTATTAGTGTAAAACCTGTTCCACAAACAAAATACCAAACAATTAGATGTTTTTTGAAGTTAAAACTGAGAGGAGTACTGTGTCTCTTCCCCCTTCCCTACCAAATTCATGTGTTGAAATCCTAACTCCACAAAGTGATGGTGGTAGGAGGTGGAGCCTTTGAGAAGTGATTGGGTCATGAGGATGGAGACCTCAGGAGTAGCATTAGTGCCCTTATAAAAGTGGTTCAAGAAAGCCCTTCCATCATCTGAAGTTATGGTGAAAAGACATCATCTTTGAGCTCTCATCAGACTGAATCGGCTGGTGCTTTGATTGTGGATTTCCCAGCCTCTGGAACTGTGAGAAATAAGTTTCTGTTGTTTATAAGCCACTTAGTTTATGGTATTTTTTTAAAGCAGCCTAATGAACTAAGACTTCCCCCTTCTCCTGTTATAATACAAGTTTAGTTAGGCTTTAGCCTTAGTATTGCAGCTTAAGAAGTTACCTAGGGTGTACTGCAACCCTGTTAGCCTCAAGCAATTCCTTCCTAGGCAACTGAAATAGGAGGAAAGAACTGGTAAGATCTAAGAACAAAATAGCAAGGGAATTTGTTGCCTTGCTTATTTACTTAAAATAGATCATTGTTATCCAGTGTAAATCAAACAGTAGAAATGACAGATGTCTGAGGAAAAGAAATGTTGACACAATTGAGTAGAACAGCTTTACATTAAATTCCCAGGTGGAGGTGGTGGTGGTAATAATAACAGCTAACTCTTGTGCATACTATGTGCCAGGCACTGTTCAAAATAGTTTACCTGTACAATTCATGTAGTCTTCGCAGTTGCTCAAGGAAATAAATGCTTTTGTCATCTCCATTTTATAGATGAATGAAACTGAGTCACAGAGATTTGAAGAGTTACCCAAGGTCACATAGCCATCAAGAGGGTTCACCCAGATTTGAAGCAGGCTCAGTATATATTCTTAACACTCTGATGGGTAGCAATGAGTTGTGTAAAAATATAAGATACTGGGACCAAACTGGCTTGCGGAAAACACAAAATAGATCTGCAACCTTGAAAACTTCTCTGCCTCACCTTTTTAATCTTTACAATGGGGGAAGTAATAGTATCTTGCTTTGGGTTATTTTCAGGATTAAATAAATATATTGAAGGTGCTGAGAACTATGGTTGGCATGTAGTAAACATTCAGATATGAGCTGTTTTTGTTATTATGAGATATACTCTAAGAAGTCAGTTATTTAGAGAAAGATGGGGAGGACAAAAAGGGGCTAATTCAACTGTACATATTTTGTATACACACTGTGATCTCAAGTCAGAAGTTACTGTTATTGACACTGATTGATCCTGATATATCAGTAGCTGTGAAATAATTGCTGACTTGATATAACTTCTGAAATTAGACACTAACGGGTTTGACATAGACATTCCCTGTCTGTTTTTGCTAGTAAGAAGGAAATGATTCAGTGGATGGAACACTGTCATTTCTTTGAAGCATGAGAAAAAAGATAATTGGAAGGCAGACTTAAGAGGCTAATGTGTATATAGGGAGCATGATTTAAAAGGTGATTTCCTTTTCAAAAAGTGAAGAACCTGTGGAACCTGAGCATTCTACATTGTGAGCAAATATAGAAAAAAATGAAGAAAATTTTATTTACTTTTTTTGTCTTCTCAACTTTGTATCTTGTTATGGGAATGTTTCCCCCCCATTTGAGGCTGAGGATATTAAAAAACCACTATCAAACTTAGTAATATCAAACTTAGAATTCTAACTTAAACTTGATTTTTTTTTTTTTTTTGTAGTGAAAAAGCAGAATTGCAGACCCTGGAAACAGTACTTCTTTTTCAGTATGTAAACCAAAGTCATTTGGTCAGTAGTTAATTCTGTCTTTGCTCAAATGGATGAAAAATCAGAATAGTTCCTTCATTATATCATACTTTTGTATTAAACTGAAACAGGATAGACGGGGTAACAATGCCAGTACCAAATCAAAATATTAGACAATAATCAATCTGTAATACTAATGAAACTTAACAATAATCTGAGTTGAGTTTTTTCATCGTTTCCTTTTTATATGAAAGATATTCATCCAGTAATAAGGACTTTTGCTTTTTTTTTCTCCTTGTTCACCATGCCCAGCCCCATTGGCTACCTTGTAGGTTTTTGATTATCATTCAGGGCCTCATATGGACTGTTCCCTCTACCTAAAAAGCCTTTCTCTCCAGGCATCAGATGGATGGCTCCTTTTGATCTTGTCTTAAATGTCTTTTTTTTTTTTTTTAAGATTTATTTATTTATTTATTTGACAGAGATCACAAGTAGGCAGAGAGGCAGGCAGAGAGAGAGGAGGAAGCAGGCTCCCTGCTGAGCAGAGAGCCCCCATGTGGGGCTCGATCCCAGGACCCTGAGATCATGACCTGAGCCAAAGGCAGCTGCTTAACCAACTGAGCCACTCAGGCGTCCCAAATGTCTTTTTTTTTTTTTTTTAAGATTTTATTTATTTATTTGAGAGAGAGGCAGTGAGAGAGCGTGAGCAAGGAGAAGGTCAGAGGGAGAAGCAGACTCCCCGTGGAGCTGGGAGCCTGATGCGGGACTTGATCCCGGGTCTCCGGGATCATGACCTGAGCCGAAGGCAGTCGTCCAACCAACTGAGCCACCCAGGCATCCCAAATGTCATTTTTCATAGAGGCTTTCTCTGACTACCCTGTCTAAAGTGTGCAATTAATGTTAGCTACTGTTATATTTATTAAATTAGATGTCCTTTGTTGTTCTGTCTCAGCAATCTTTATTTTTTTTTAAGGTTTTATTCATTTATTCGATAGAGACACAGCAAGAGAGGAACACAGGCAGGGGGAGGGGAGAGGGAGAAGCAGGCTTCCAGCCGAGCAGAGAGCCCGATGCGGGGCTCAATCCCAGAACCCTGGGATCATGAAATGAGAGGAAGGCAGACGCTTAACAAATGAGACACCCAGGTGACCCTCTCTCAATAGTCTTATTTCCTTCATAGAATTGAACACATTTTGTAATGTTTATTGTTTGTCTCCACAACTAGATTTTAAGTTCCCTGAGGCCAAGAACCTTGTCTTCTGTTCAGCTATATTCCCATCACCTAGCAGATATCCTTATATATGGTAGATTCAGCGTAGGTGCATGGGAGGTGCTTAACATAAAATTTGTTGAATGAATGAATGATTAGTGTTTCTCAATGTTTGTGGAGCAAATAGGAGTAGAAGCAGAGGTCAGCAATCACTGATTGTTGTACTCACACCTGCTGAAATTCTGCCAGTTTAGGGATTTCACAAGTTTATGCACAATTTAAAAAATAGATTTTTTTTTTAAGATTTTATTCATCCACCTGACAGAGATCACAAGTAGGCAGAGAGGCAGGCAGAGAGAGAGAGAGGAGGGGAAGCAGGCTCCCCGCTGAGCAGAGAGCCCGATGCGATGCGGGGCTCCATCCCAGGACACTGAGATCATGACCTGAGCCGAAGGCAGAAGCTTTAACCCACTGAGCCACCCAGGTGCCCCAATTCACACTATTAATAAGTAATATTTACCCCAAGTATGACCACTCTTTGGACTTAAACTTAAATCCCTTTGAGGGGCACTTGGGTGACTCAGTCAGGCATCCAAGTCTTGATTTTGGCCCAGGTCATGAACTCAGGATCCTGGGGTTGAGCCCCACTTTGGGCTCCGTGCTTAGTCAGAGTCTACTTATCTTCCTCTCTTTCTACCCTTTGCCCCACTTGTGTGCTCTCTCTCTAAAATAAATATAAATCTTAAAAACAAAACAAAACAAAACAAAACAACTTATCCCTTTGGGAGCACAACTGATTTATCATTGGGGATTCACATTCTAAATTAATATGAAGTTCCCATTTTTTATTTTCCTACTTACCAAACTTAAATATTCTTGAATGGAATTAAAATTTGTTATCAGTATCTGAAATCAGGCCATTTATAAAACTTATCCTCTCTATAAATTTAGCAATTTTCTTTTGTAAAGTGGTATCATATTTCTCTTTCTTTCTTTCCTTTCTTTTTTTTTTTTTTTCCAAGTGAGAGTGTGAAAAAGCATGAGCAGGGGTGGGGGCACAGGGAAAGAGATTATGACCTGAGCCAGAATTAAGAGTCAGACACTTATCAACTGAGCCACCCAGGTGCCCCTCTAGTGTGTTATTTCTATCTAAATTTATAATAGTAAAAATATGTAATTTTATCACATAATATTGGCAAATTGCTTCCCCCCCAAATTTTTATTTAAATTCCAGTTAGTTAACATATAGTATAATAATTGGTTTCAGGAATCGAATTTAGTGATTTATCACTTATAGTATAACACCCAGTGCCCATCATGACAAGTGCCCTCGTAAAAGATGGTGTTCTTAAAAATAACTTTAGGTTAAAACTCCATATCATATTTGGTGTACTTGATGAAAGGATATTGATGCACAAAGTTCTGATTTGATCATTTTACAAAAGAATTAGCTGTAGGAGAAGTTCCTTAAACTTCTTATATTGCTTGCTCTATAATTTAGTTTATATCTAATTTTTAAAAAAATTAACCCACAGAAAAGTTGAATCACACAATTAAATATCTTTTCATTGGTTAATTGTGAACATCTTACCACTTTTGTTTTATTTCACAATAGATAGGTGGGTAAATTAGGTAGACAAATGAGGGGGGTTTCATTTTTATTTTTTGTTTTTACAACTTGAGAGTAAGTTGTAGACATGACACTTCAACCCTGAGTACTTCAACATGGAACTGACTGGTATCAGGATGAGAAAGCTGATTGTGTACATTTCTTCCCATTTCTGTATCAAATTAGTTGCTTGTAATACTCAATAGTGGTGATTTACAACATGGAAATTGATAATGCTGTAAACCAGGTTTTCTCCCCTCTCCAGACCAGCTGTTAGACATTTCCCATCACCCCACTGCATGTGCCTCCTAAAAGTAAGAACATTCTCCTATATACCTGCAATGCATTTGTCATACTCAAGGAATCAAACAGTGGCACAATGCTAATATCTGATAAACAGTTTGTATTCATATTTCCCAAGTTGTCCCAATATTGTCTTTTGGCATGTTGCCTTTTAAGGAAGTAAATTGCTTCCTATTACAGAGAAGGAGTTAGACCCTGATATTGAACAACATTTAGGAAGGTTTTGGACTATAAGAATATGTAAAGGTAGGGGTGCCTGGGTGGCTCAGTGCCGTCAGGCTTGGATCATGGTCCCAGGGTTCTGGGATTGAGCCCTGCTTCAGGCTCTCTGCTCAGCGGGGAGCCTGCTTCCCCCCCCCCCCCGCCTGCCTCTCTGCCTACTTGTGATCTCTGTCTGTCAAATAAATAAATAAAAATTTAAAAAAAAAAGAATATGTAAAGGTAGAAGTGAGTAAAAGTGTTGGTGTTGGGAGGAAAAAATTAGGTCACATATATAGGACAATTAAGATATTTGCAGGTTTTTCCTTATTTTGTTTACCTTTAAAAGAAACATTCTTTGTACTAAACAGATTTAAGAGAATAATGAGTATTTATGAAATTCCAGGATTTTTTTTTTGATTGAAATAATTTTATTTGAATTGAGAAAAATTTATGTTTTTCATTCTAAAGCCTCAGGTTACCTCTCTGACTTCATTTTTTTAGTATTCTAAGACCTCTGCCCTCTTGGCACATTGATCATCTTCAGTCACCACAAGTCACCACATTGACATAATGGGGCCTTAACATTTGCTGTCTGCTTCTGGAGTACATGTCTCATGACCCTGTCCTTCATTTGACTTTGTGCTTAGTTGTCACCTCCTCAAAGAAGCCTTCCTGACCATCCTATGAAAAGTACAGCTCTTTTATTTTCTCTTTACATTGCATTACTTTTCTTCGTAGTCCTTATCACTGCTTGACCTGATGTTCTATATTTATTTATTTACTTTTTTTGTTTTTCTCCCCAATAGGAATGTAAGCTTCATAAGGGCAGGGACTTAGTGATATTTGTTCACTGCTGTGTTTCCCGATGTGTGGACTGATGCCTGACATTTAGTAGCTGCTCAATAAATATTTATTATTAAATGAATGTTTGCATGAATTTTAGTATCTTTGTAATATACCATAGAATTCATTATTACTTGAAAATTTTATGCATTTTTTCCTGTGATTTGTTAGTTTTATAACCCTAAGAATTAACTCTCCTGTATCAGTTTTTGTTCCTAAAGTAAATTCTTTTTAAAGGCTTTATTTGAGAGAGAGACAGAGAGTGACAGAGATAACAGAGAGTGACAGAGATAACAAGAGAGAGCACAAGTGGGGAGGAGAGGGAGAAGCAGGTTCCTGCTGAGAAGGGAGCACAGTACGGGGCCCGATCCCAGGACCCTAGGATCATGACCCAAGCTGAAGGCAGACAGCCAACCAACTGAGCCACCCAGGTGCCCCTCAGTTTTTGTTTCTAAATGGAATTATTTATGCCCACTTCTCAAAGTTATTAGAGGATCAAATGAAATAACTACACAAATATGAGAATTTGATAACTGAATAAATGGTGAAAATGTCTACCATGAGAGTTTGTAGGAAATAATTTCAGCTGGGGTGATTAATTTCATAGCACAGACTCTTTGTCTGAGACAACATCTCTATTGAGATTTAAACGATGGGTATGTTTGGGATAGGTAGAAGTTTACAGAGGTTGAGATAGGGAGGACTGGAAGAGATAACAATCTGAGCAATTAAGATGTTCAAGGGGTACCAGGTAGACTAACATGAATTGTAGGAGCTACTTAGGAATGAGGAAAATTAGGGTTTGAATGTCACAATAAGAGACTTGAATTTCATTCACTTGATAGTGAGGCACCGTTAAGTAGTTTGGTCTGATTAAAGAGAAATTTTTGGAAGAACAGTTTGGCATTTATACACACACACACACACACACACACACACATATATATATATATATATTTTTTTAAGTTTTATTTATTTAATCTCTATATCCCATGTGGGGCTTGAACTCACAACCCTGACATCAAGTGTCACATGCTTCTATGAGCCAGCCAGATGCCCTTGACAGTAGATTTCTATTATTTAATTTCATTGTAAACCAGCAAAGAATTATTATTGAATATATGGCAGTCTTAAAATCAGTTTTTAGCTCTCAAAATTACATTATGACCTGGTGTTATAAAAATTACCAGACACTCATCTCTAATGTTGGCTAATCTTTTTTCTTGTCCATTTTTTCCCCTTTGCCACCATTCATTGTAATATATGAGGGATTATTGTTCCCTTCTATGAAACTTCTTGGCAATGTTAACATGTATACAATACTGACAATGCCATAGCTATTGTTTTATGATACTCTTTTGTCAGAATAGTTAAACTGCACTATTAAAGCAGCTGTGTATTATAAGAACTAGGAGAAAAAAAACAGGATAAAATTGAAAATTTTTCTCAGACATATTCTGGCAGAAACATCATAAACTCTGGGAGTAGAGGCCTTTGTATCTTCTAACCACATGTGAACTATGGGACTAAGGAGATCCTCCCCCGCCAAGTACTGAATAAGCTTGCCTACCTGTGTTAGGAGGAAATGGACATGTCTCCTCCCTGCCATCCAACCAAATAAACATTTTCACACCAAAGCTTTAAGAAAAAATTTTTTTTGGCTATAGGAGGGATTTATTCAGTGTATTATGGTAGAAAGAACACAAAGGAGGAAATCTTAGATCCTCTTATTCATAGCTCCTTATAAATTGTCTGAAATATGTGTTCTTAAGTTGGAATACTCATTCAGAAGTTGGGATAAGGAATATCCCTATGCCTTTGAAGAAGTGTATTCAAATCTTAGTAATTGTGTCAATTAACTGCTGGTCCTTGAGGCCTGTTTCTACAGTCTAGCATATAACAACCCTGACCTGTGTTTTTTCTTGTAGCTTGTGTTGCAGAAAACTTGCCAGGGAACTCTGAATAGCTAACAATGGGAAAAAAACACCCTCTGGTTACATAGTGGTGCAGATTAAATTCCATTACCAAGAGCTCAGGACACTAAAATCCTTTTGTTACTCTGAAATTACTTTGGAAATCATGCTATTGCTTGAAATCAGAGTTGGAAAGGCCATTAGAAAGTGTGAGTCTCTTTCATTTTATAGTTAGGAAAACAAGACCCAGAGGAAAAAGAAGTAACCTAACGATGAAAGTAAAACTCAAATTTCTTGCTAGCCCATCTAGTGTGTCTATACTTCTAACAAGAGCTCAGCTGCCTCTAGGTTCTGCACCAGAAATGACATAATGATCAATCAGCCTTCCTCAAGGAACTTGGAAGAAACACAGGCTAGGTGATTCTGTCTTAACATTATTCTCAAAATAAAATATACCTACTTTCAGAAGAAAGTCAAATGGTAATAGACTTGAAGTGAAAGGCATATTTCATCCTTGAAGCAGGATGCTAAAAAGAAAAACAATATAATGAAATTTGAAACTAGATGTGAAATTTAAAAATCAAGAATTAGCAGTGTAAGCTTATTTAGAAATATAGAGAAAACCCTTTAATTTTGTCATATGAAAAACAGGGCTAGTTATAGTATTAAAGGTCTATCATAATGATTAAATGAGGTAATCCATGTAAAGTGCTTAGAATAGTATTTGATTCTGAAGAAATAAAGTGTTACCTAGAAATATAGCAACATTTCTTCAACAAGTAAGCTAAGTACATATTCATTTAAAAAAAAAAAGATATATTTATTTGGTGAGGGGGAGAGAGAATGAACCACACTCACACAGAGTGCAAAGCTCAACACAGGGCTCGGTTTCATGACCCTGAGATCAATGACCTGAGCCAAAACCACGTTGGATGCTTAACCCACTGAGCGTCCCAAGTGCCCCAATAGGTACATCTTGTAAGTGTTCTGAAAAGAACCTACAAAGGCTAAGAGAGTGACTGACTGAGGCCAGGAAAAGCACCTTTGGTTAAGATGATTAGGTAAGGCCTCTCTGAGAAAGTAAGGCAAGGATGTGAAGGAGCCAACTATGTAAGTCCTGAGAGGAAGAACATTCCAGGCTGAGGGAGTGATATGTGCTAGGGTCTTGAATTTAGAAAGAGCGGACATGCTTTAGGATCTGAAAGAACAAAACATAAACCATAATTTGTATTTCCTTCCTTTGCTCACATTAAATTATCTCCTTCCTAGAAGATTTGTTCTCCAGGAATTTGGGACACATCTGACTAATTCCCTCACACCTGTAGTAGTGGTTAGTATGGAGTTGCCATTTATTAGACACTTGAAAAAACGTTTAACTGCCTATGCATACTTAATCACCATCAGTGCCTTGTGGATGAGGACTTGATCTTTCTTTGTCCTTTCAGATAGAAGTATGCTAGGATGTAATGAATGGTTAGCTTTTTTTTTTTTTCTTAAGATTTTATTTATTTATTTGACAGACAGAGATCACAAGTAGGCAGAGAGGCAGGCAGAGAGAGAGGAGGAAGCAGGCTCCCCGCTGAACAGGAAGCCCGATGTGGGGCTTGACCCCAGGACCCTGAGATCATGACCCAAACCGAAGGCAGAGGCTTTAACCCACTGAGCCACCCAGGTGCCCCCATGGTTAGCTTTTTTTTTTTAAAGAGCATTTGAAAAGCTGATACACAGTTATAAATTATTCCAAATATAAAATACAAGTTTTTTGACTTACATCAGTGAGCTGCGTGGAGTAAGAAATTCTCATTTAAAAAAATTAAAATAATTTGAGTTAACCATTTTATATCTGTATTTAACTATACCACGAAGTTCAGATTATCCTGGGGGATGGGATGGAAATACTACCTGGGATGGTCCTGGTTTATATCTGTTACCTCCGTCCAATCCTATTTCAAGATTGTCTTCCTTCACTCTAAATGTGTCATTGTTTAGACAAAGAATTTTATGGTCATCCTAATTATTAGCCATTTTGCTATCCTACTAGCACACTCTATAACTCATTTCATTCTGTATTAAAATAGCTTAAGTATAGCTTCAGGCAGACAATTTGCTCCAGCTGTGTTCTGTAGGATATTGCATATAATATTTTATTTTATAATTTCTATGGACTCTTATATAAGTCAGAGGATTGACAACATGGAATGCTTGTCTTGATTTTGATAAAATACTTGGACTTTGTTTCAGAAATGGTTGATTTCTAAGGTGTTTTTACCAAAATGCACCTATTTTGACAAAATGTTGTTTTTATTGAAAGTCGTCTGAAATCTTATGAACGGGGCGCCTGAGTGGCTCAGTGGGTTAAGCCTCTGCCTTCGGCTCAGGTCTTGATCTCAGGGTCCTGGGATTAAGCCCCACATTGGGCGCTCTGCTCGGTGCGGAGCCTGCTCTCCCCTCTCTCCTTCTCTCTGCCTGCCTCTCTGCCTATTTGTGATCTCTGTCAAATAAATAAATAAAATCTTTAAAAAAAAACCTTATGAACAATGCCTTCTGTGATAAATATTAGCAATTACTTAATGTATCTGTAGAGTAACTTCCCATTTTTAGAATTTACTGTTAAATATTATAAAACTTTAGATATTTGGATCCCTTTCCCTTTGTTCTCTGAAACAAATCTTCATGATGTGCCGTGTTGGAAATGCAATGATGAGCAAGAACTAACATGGCTTCTGGAACCTGTGGTCTTTTCTGACTTTTTTCCTGAGTCAACAGACAAATCGAGACTGGAAGGTTACCCTGTGCTATGTTGAAAAAGGCTCAGGTGGGGAGTAGGGGAAGTGGCCCAGAGGAAGAGTGTATCAGATGGCCTGCACAGATCTGTAGAACTCCTACATTCCACTACCCTCTTCTATGTGTAGTAATCTAAAATATGTTTGGTTTGAATATAGGGGTGTGTGTGTGTGTGTGTGTGTGTGTGTATGTGCGTGTATTGGAGAACGAGGAATGGAAATTTATTTCTCAGTAATTGGAAGTGTCAGTTGAGGTGCTCAGTTCATGAGGCCTTATTGATTTTGCCCTCTAGGCAATGCTGCTAAAATCTTCCTGGTCTGAAAGGTTAGAAACTTTTGAGGGTAGTCAGTGATAAGTACTCTCCACCAGCTTTCTGGGTGACATCATTATATAAACTAAAATAATGTTGCAAATGAACAGCTTTGACCGATTGACTATAGCATTTAAATAAGGAAAAAGAAAACAACTGCCTCCCTCTCCACAAAAGGGTATATGCAATAAGTTACAGAATTTGTACATTCTGTATCTTTAAAGATCAACCTTTGTGTGTCTAGTAATGTAGTGTCACCCCTGGTAAAAAAGGGTTTATGGTTGTGGCAGCATGTGAGATATTTGAATTTTGGTTGTAAATCTCCAGCAACTGCTGCTTTTTTAAACTCTAAATTTGTCAGCCCACAATTACAAAAACAATTGACATTGCTCCATCCCAACATTGTCCCCTCAAACACAAGTCATTACTAATCTTGCTCTGCAGTGGTAATTTCTTTTCTTTTTTCTTATTTTACTTGAAAAGAAAGTGATATTTCCAACCCCTTAAATTTATTTGATAGCACATTTAAGTCTACCGATTGTTTTAGCACTTGGAAGTAACTAGAAAGACCTGGATTCAGTTTCTGGTTTTGTCACCTGCTATGTGTAACCTTGATCAAATTACCTAACTTCTCTGAGCTTTAGTTTCCTCATTGGTTGAAAATGAGATAATAAAAATATTCATTTTGTAGGTTTGTTATAATGGCATAACCTGATTTTGTTATAATGGAATAACAACCTGAATAAAATGGTTGTGTCAGGCACTTAAAAAGCACATAATAAGACTATATGAATTTTTAAAAATGCAAGCAAATAGAGTATTAGTGTTTTGGGGACTTAACAATTCAGGCTCTCTTAAAGCTACATGAGGTTTATTTAATTCTGTTATAGCTGTTTCACTTAACCAGCTTTCTGCTCACATTCTCCAAAATTTAAAATGCAGAATCTCATTTGTATGACTACTGGCATAATTTTTTTTAAAAGATTTTATTTATTTATTTGAAAGAGAGAGAGAACATGAGAGGAGAGGTCAGCAGGAGAAGCAGATTCCCTGCCGAGCAGGGAGCCCGGTGTGGGACTTGATCCTGGGACTCCAGGATCATGACCTGAGCCGAAGGCAGTCGCTCAACCAACTTAGCCACCCAGGCGCCCTTAAAGATTTTTTATTTATTTATTTGACAGACAGAGATCACAAGTAGGCCGAGAGGCAGGCGAGGGTGTGTGGGGGGGAAGCAGGCTCCCCGCTGAGAAGAGAGAAGGTGCGGGGCTCTATCCCAGGACCCTGGGATCATGACCTGAGCTGAAGGCAGAGGCTTTAACCCACTGAGCCACCCAGGTGCCCCGACTACTGGCATAATTAGTAGATGTTCTCTACTCAGTGATAGGTACTGGTGATAGGTAGTTGTGGGAAAAAAAACAACAACAACATAGGACTTGGAATTAAACCTGGGCTAGGTGATTCAGCTAGGTAATCTACCAGCTGCCTTAATCTTTATGGTTCAGTTTCTTCATCTACAAAATATTATTTCACAAAGTTAGATTGTCAAAGGGACAAATGAGTGTAAGAAAGATACACTAATTTCCATGGAAATACTTTCCGTAAAATACCGTTATTAACAGAATAAAAAAAAATTGTGATGGCTCCAGATTTTAAGACTGAATCAAACATACCATTCTTTATAATATGATAGCAGATGATTAACAACATCCTAGAACTTGTCTTTAAAGAATTATGGGTATAGGTAAAGAGCAACCCATGTGCATCTTGGCACATGCTTTAGGTAATAATGATGATGTTAATTTATAAAAAGTACTATAGGATATTAAAATGAATTCTTAAACCTGATCTTGATACTTAGTAAGTCTGACTAGTGTGTGTACAAGATATTATTAGATGAAGTGTTTGCCCAGTAGCTTAGATTATAAATAACCCCTGTTCTAGCTCATTTTAAACAATGTAGTATGAATGATGCCAAAAAACAGGCTAGAACATTTTCTTCTCTCCAAGATCTGAGATTTTGTAAACAAGGCTCTGCTCCTGGAGCTAATATAGGTCATCATAACCCCAAATCTTTTGAAGGATGAGAAATCCAATTAAGTCTCGTAGGTACTTTTTAATATTTTAATTTTAAGAAATGTTTTAGCTCTTAAAAACACAATATTTTTGGATTGCTGTTTGGCCACTTAGCTTATTTGTACCATTTCATGATAAATACAGATCACTGGGTAATCATTTCAGCAATAGTGATGACTGGGAATCTCTGTGTGAGTAATTTGTTATGGCTTAATGTAACTAATTATGGCTTAATTTATCCCAGTACTGACCTAACAGTATAACATTTTGTTTTTGAATAAAAAGTGATCTAATGAGAAAAACCATAAATTTCTCAATTTCCAAAACTGTTAACAATGTTAAATTCTAGCTATTATTTAGTCTTTTTTTTTTTTTAAGATTTTTATTTATTTATTTATTGAGAAAGAGACAGTGAGAGAGAGCATGAGAGGAGAGAAGGTCAGGGAGAAGCAGACTCCCTGCAGAGCTGGGAGCCCAATGTGGCACTTGATCCTGGGACTCCAGGATCATGACCTGAGCCGAAGTCAGCCGCCCAACCACCTGAGCCACCCAGGCACCCTATTATTTAGTCTTTATTGCAAATTTGTTATGAACTGTGAAATGTCTTGTTAAATGTGACATTATTTAAGAAACTTTTAAAATATCAATGTCATAAAGATTTAGTAGTGAAAATTTAAATTTTATCTTTGTTATTATTGTGGTACTATTCATTAATAGTAATTGCCCCTTATTGCAGGGTGTGTGTGTGTGTGTGTGTGTGTGTATGGGCATTTGCCCTTTACTAACTAATATCCTATAGAAGTGATGTTTGCAAAGGAAAAGAGACGACTTCAGTTGCTTAAGAGCCAAGTCCTGGGCTAGGTGATTTATAACTCTTAGAGAAATTATTATTCCCACTTTACATGTAAAGAAATAGATTCAGGTTAAATAATTTGATAGCACAGTTTGTTAAGTAGAGAGATCTTGAACTCCTAGACTACGGCTCTCTTCCGTTTTGTCTTGCTGCTTTAAAAGATCATTCCAGTAATGAGGGTGATTTTTTGTGCAAACATGTTTACATTGCTATCCCCTAGGAGACCGCGGAAGAAGATGATATTCTATTTGTGTGGAACATCGCTGTTTTCAAAATAATTTTATCCTATACTATTTGGTCCTAACAACAAACCAATGTTACAAGCAAAAAAGAAAAGAAAAAGGGATTCCTGACTTAGAAATGAGCAATTTTTGGAGAAGTACTTGAGATTATAGTTGATTAAAGGTGGAGTTTACACTAGAGCCCAGATCTGTGGCTCCTGGTCCGTGTTCTTGTCCACTTCTTTTACTTTTTCTGGACTATGTATGTGATCTATGAATATGAAGTAGTTAAGTTTTACAGATTGAATCTTCTGTGTCTTCATGTAATGATCACTCTATTACTATGGCCTCACTCCCTGTTTAGTAGTCAAATCCTGTTTTCCCATCCTGTGATTACGGTATCAGTGACAGATTTGAGGTATAATGGAGCTGTAACAGTGCTTATTGAATGAGTAATAAATGGAAAATGTTGAGATTTCTATAATTAAACTTTATTTTTGTATGATGCCATATTTGCCTTATGGAAATGTATATAAGAAAGGAGTTGTTAAGGGAAGGATAGCATTGGTTAAGCACATGCATGTTAGATTCAGGAAGACCAAAACTTGAATCCTGGCTTTTCCCATTTGGTTCTACTCTACTTGGTCAAGTAACAAGCCAGTTTCCTCATCTTTGGGAATGGTAACTACTACAGGGCCAGAGGACATAGGTATGTAAAGAGACTGACACCGGGCCTGGGCCATGGGCCTACCTGCATAGAAGCTAGTATATCATTCATTACCTGTAAAGGGTTCTTTTTTTTTTTTTCTTCCCTTTTCTAGTAGCAGTGTATCTTTCTGTTTAGAAAGTATCCAATCTTTAAAAAAAAAAAAGAAAGAAAGAAAGTATCCAGATTAGCATGGTTATCTCTAAAGTATCTTAAAATTAGATAGTTTCCAATTATTTCTGCTAATGGAGGACACAGCTGATCTGAAACAGTTGATATTTGAGACTTTTCCATTTTACATTTAGAATATGTGGTTTAAAAAAACTCATGGAAGAACTCCTTTTTAATTTATTTCCTTATATGAGAATAATATAAGTAATTTATATTTCTTGAGCTGTCCATTTGGAGAGCACAGTTTTGACCATGCTATGTGCGTTGTAGGGGGAAAGGGGGCTTTTCCCCTGGTTGAAGATTGAGAATTGAGGACCTGGGACTAACATTTAGTATAGAATTTCATATTATTCAGATTTTTAACTTGTAGGCTGTTGAGACCTACAAAGTAGATAACATGCCATTCTTTTATAGCATACCCATTTATAGCTTTGTGTACCAAGATAAAAGCAGGGAAAAGCAAGCGTTCTTCAGAATTAAGGAAAGTGCCATTATGAAATTTTTTGGAAAACTGGCAGCACAGAAGAAACATTTCACTTAATCTCTTTGTTGGATTTTACTTTTTAAGGTGGCATGTCTCGTGTGCATTTTATTCATTTATAGTTACATGTTCCTGACTAAACTTAATTTTTTAAGCGGGGGACACAGAGGGAGAGGGAAAGAATCTTAACCAAGTTCCACACTCATCACCGAGCCCGATGCAAGGCTCAGTCTCATGACCCTGAGATCATGACCTGAGCTGAAATCAATATTTCGTCACTTACTGGCTGATCCACCCAGGCACTCCTAGCTAAATTTAATTGTTATAAGTTCTCTTTGTATGTTAATCATATTATAGATAGCGGCTATCATTAGCCTTTAATTTAAAAGTTTGAGGATTATAACTGAAAGGAAATATTCCAAAATAATTTAGGGATTGTATATTATTTTTCTTTTTTGACAGTAGAAGAGATTAATTTTGAATTATAAACTTATTCATCAAAAAATTTAAAAAATTTTATTTCCTTTCACTTATAGGTGTATGACTTGAGTAAATAAATTTTTAGAGCTGATTTTCTTACTTGAGTAAATAAATTTTTAGAGCTGATTTTCTTATTTGAACAGTGCAGATAATACTTGTTCTGTTTACCTCCCATAATTGTGAAATTAAATTAACTGTTATTTGGGACATAAATCAGGCATGGTGCTAGGTTAGCAATAATGTAGACAAACATAGTACTTCTCTTTAAAGCACTTACAGGTGGTAGAGGAGAATGTCATTCAACCAGTCATTTTGCAAATAATTATTTAAACTTCTATGAACTAAGTCCTAAGCAGGAGGTATGGGGGGACTAAGATGAGTCTTGGATCAGGGAAAGCTGCCCTGGGGAAGTGGAATTTAAGCTGAAACTTATCAACTGAAGTCATTGTGGGAGACCACTCCAGTAGAAGAGGAATAAATATTATTTGCAAAAACTCCAAAATTTTGAAGAAGATCTTTAGTAACTAAAAGTCCAGTCTGGCTGACAGAGAGCACCTTTTAGCCTTCACAAGAGCCATGTGAGTTGATGCCATTTTACAGATAAGAAAACAGAGGCTCAGAGGAGTTTAGTAAACTGTATAGGGTCTTTTTGTTTGTAAATGGCAGTTTCAAGTTTTGAACCGAGGTTGGTTGGCCTGACTCCAAACTAAATGTTCTAGTATGCCCTTCTTTCTCTGAGCCACTTACCTTATGGGCTTCTTGTGCTCCCAAACACATCTTCCTTCTTGTTATTTCTCAGGGCTTAGCAGCTCTCCCTCTGGTTAATTTTGGGGCCAGTGATCAGGTTCTTTCTTTACACTAAGGTGATAATGATGTTTAACTCTTACAGGTTCTGTACTTTGTACTCTTACTTTTGTATACTGTAAACTCCAGGGATCCTAGAAGCTTTTTCAGGGGCAGGAATCTTGCGGATTTGGGGGCTGATTTGAAACTGCAGTGTTGTTTGTGGCCTCTCACTTAAAAATAGCCTCATGTTGCTCATGGGGTGCCTAAATAGAGCCAACATTTCCATCAGCCTCTGCTCCCTACCCCCAACACACTCCAGATAAACAAAGATCTGAGTAATAAACAGTGTGCTGCTCTTGTAGCCTCTGCCTACTCCCATAAACCTCGGTTGTAGAGAAATCCTAAAGCTGCCGCTAATAATGCATTTTATTGGAAAAATGTAAATAAAAAGAGCTTAATTGCCTTAAAAGTTTAAAAAACACTATCCTAGTTCATGTGATATTCAGGGGAAATATTTCCTAAAAGGGAGTTTTTCTGATCCTTCATATCTGTTTATCTCACCACCAGCATTAACTCCCCCAAAACATCTTTGTAAGTTTGGGAGGGATTTTTTTTCTTCTTTAAGCTTCAGAGATAGATAGTGTAGACTGGTACATTGAAGTCCAGTACTTGAAACCTGAAGAAAATCTCCTGTGCCTTCAACAGCTGCAGATAATTTTATGGTAAAGAGAATAGATGAATTCAGGCTAAATATTGTTGTTTAATGTAAAAAGAGACATTTTAGAACAAATACCTAGCTAAATCTTTATTGTTGTAAGAGTTTGCTAAGAAACTATTTTCCCTTTTTAGGTCTTTTTCTAATCTGTTAACATCAATTTTTCTTATCCCTTTAAAGGCATTGCATAAATTTGAGGGGGGCTATTTTATGCCCTATCCCATTTTAACGAACAGGTTGTGCTTTTCTAGGAATTGTGAAGTTTGTTGTAAAGTAATTCTTTGTTCTAGGTAGATGGGGGTTGATATTCAATTCTAATTGCTTTAAATTTTTAGATTTTTATGTTTCCAGAGGGTTTATCTTGGTAGAACCTGATTTACTGGAAATGTGAAATAATAAGCTGATTCCCTCCACCACCCCCTTTGTCTTGTTTCCTGTGAAATGCTGAAATAAATGTTTGCCTTATGAATTTCTCTCTTTTAAAAAACATCCAGAGGCACACTTTTTAGGGGCTCAATGCTGGAATACTTCTGTCATGATCGTTCTGCCGTTCTTTCAAGTTGCCTAAACACAGCTGAGTTGGTAAGAAGAGCAAAGACAACATGATAATGCTGCCAAGTAGACAGGAAGCCTTAGTGGACCTAGCAAGCAGGGGCGGCTGAGCACACCCTCATCCAATCAGCTGTGAGTGCTGTTGCTATGTGCGCTCTTACTCTGCTGCCTTTGTGGAAAACCTTACACAGAGGGACGCGGAATCAGCACCCACCGCTGAACATTTGTTTTAACCACTGCAGACATCTGGATCCCTCAGTTACTGTGACTGTGTAGCTATTGACAGCCAGAAGGCAACTTCTTTTATACAAGGATTCCAGTATGGTTTTCAGTGGAAACAAAGGGCTTCACAGAGAAGGTGTGTAATGAAGTGTTTTTAACGGCTTTATTTTTAAACTTCCAGTTTTCGTAGCTATTTAGCAGTTGCGGTGTTTGCTTTGCATAGATTTTTTAATAAATAGGTCTAGAAAGAAGATCTCACTTTGAAAAACCTTGAACTTAGGGAATTTTCTTTGAATAGCCTTGCTTAAAAGATTATTAAAATGCTGATCTGAACAATGAGTAAGAAGAAAAGAAACCAAAATACAATGTGCTCACTTTAATAGGGGGAAAATGTGATAAAAATGAGACTACGGGGAAGAGAATTAGGATTAGCCAGAAGCATAAACTGTATTTGGGAGCAGGAGGTGTTGTGTTTTGTTTTTTTTTTAATAAAAGCTGTTAAGAATAAGCGGTATTTAAAAGAAGTTACATATTTTTAACTGAATTCTTTGTTTCTGAATTTGACAGATTGTCAGAATTTAGCTTAGTGAGAATTTTGGCATAGTTTAGGAAATTGATGTGCTATCTTTTTATAAAGGATTTCTGAAGATGCTGCCGCAAATTATACAATCATAATTATTTTGATCTGTTGACTAGTTTTGTGCAGTTCAGATAAAAGATGGTAGTATAATCCAGCCTCATAGTCAGTGTCGTGCTCTGCTCTGTTAAAAGTCCAAATGGAAAGTGGAAAAATAAAGGATGTTAAAGACAACATACCGCAAATGGTTAAGATAGTATTGTAAAATTAGAGGAAGCCTCTAAAATGTAATAATTCTGTATCTGTCTTTCTTAAGACTGCAAATATGGTAAAATCTTATTAAATTAAATCTTACTAATTAAATATTTGTAATAATTGAACAGAATATGGGTTACGATTTTGTTTTATGAGACCTGGAAAAACCAGTTTATCCAACTGATAGAAAGTGCGAAAGTTTTAAAATATCTTAAAAGTTTTCTACATATTCTCATAGAGAGTTGACATAGTTGGTTTAGCTAATGATTCTTTTAAATTAATTAAAGCAGAACAGAAGACTAATAGCATATTGCTCATTTATGAACAATTTTCTGTGGCTTATTCATTTTCACCTGGCTGTGTAACTGGCTCCTTTTTAATTCACTCAGTGATTTATGTTTAATGAATATAATATAAATTTAAAATTGATATTAGAGCTTTATTTCTTATCTCTTTCAAGAAGTACCTGTCATTGGGGCACCTGGGTGGCTCAGTTGGTAAAGCAACTGCCTTCAGCTCAGGTCATGATCCTGGAGTCCCGGGATCGAGTCCCACATTGGGCTCCCAGCTTCATCGGGAGTCTGCTTGTCCTTCTGACCTTCCCCCCTCTCATGCTATCTCTCACTGTCTCTCTCAAATAAATAAATAAAATCTTAAAAAAAAATTCAAGAAGTTCCTGTCATTAAGTAGGCTTAGTAGTCAGTGGTTAAGTGGGCTTAGCAGTCAGTGGTAGCATAATTTGATAAGTGAGAAGAGGTGTTTCTTTTCTTTGGAAAGAACTCAAAATATATCTCATGCTTTGGTGCCCATTATTGATTTTTTTTTTTTAAAGATTTTATTTATTTATTTGAGAGAGAGGCAGTGAGAGAGCATGAGCAAGGAGAAGGTCAGAGGGAGAAGCAGACTCCCCGTGGAGCTGGGAGCCTGATGTGGGACTCGATCCCGGGTCTCCGGGATCATGACCTGAGCCGAAGGCAGTCGTCCAACCAACTGAGCCACCCAGGCGTCCCCCATTATTGATTATTTTTAATGATATTATGTTTGTGTTAAGTTAAAGCCTTCAAAAAATAGATTCAAGTTTATAAAGTAAATTGTCCCTAAACATTAAAGTGTTTCACATGAACCTGCATGTTGCATCTCTTAGTTTTTTCAGTTTGTTGGGTGTACCCCAAAACTTAAACTTGACAGGAGTTATCATAAAAATTGTAGCATAATAGGGGCACCTGGCTGCCTCAGTTGGAAGAGCAAGCAACTGTTGATCTCAGGGTTGTGAGTTCAAGCCCCACATTGGGTGTAGAGATTACTTAAATAAAAACTTCAGAAAAATTATAGCAAAATAAAGAAATCTATTATATTCTTTGGACTTGATATTCTCCAGTGTAAAGCACTCGTGTACAAAAGAAGATGTGAGGGGCTATGGGTTTGGAGGCAGAGGATGATAGGAGGATCCAAGTTCATTAAATATAACTACCCAGAGAGAAATTATTTTAGTCATTTCTATTGAGCTATCATTCTCATCAATCACTATTCTTATTTTTTACAATAGAACCACAAAAACCAAGTTGTGCTTGATTTGATTTGCTACTTTTCCGTCTTGTTTCATTTCTTGAGAATTAATAGACTTCCCAAGAGCAGGCTGGTTTCATTCGTATGCTGGAAAAGATAAAGGAATGTGATAATGGCAAGAAAGTGGAGTCTACTGCTGTGTTACACAAAAGCTTTGCCATTGTGAGGCAGGAGAAATAGTCTTGGCAGAATCTCAGATTTTATTCTTGGACTCAGTAACTAAAAGATGTATTTTATACTGAAACATCTGAAAGTTCCTGTCCAGTATCAAAACCTCAGGATAATAACTGATGTTTATAGTCTGGTCAAATATAATAATATTGATAGCATAGTTCAACTTTTGAATTCATCTATTAGTAGACAATACAATTTTTATTGTCTTATTCTATGTCAAATTTTTAAATTGGCTATACTTTTATGAAGTAGAAAAATAGTTCAGTTCTCGAAAATAGTGGTTTCTGTTTTGTCTTGGCCACTTACTAATATTTATCAGATGCAATGATTGATATAACTGATTTTAAGTAATGTTGTTTCTCTTTGTTTTGAAATCCCCAGGCAATAATATGTACCGTCTTATATGCAATTCTAAAGATTCTGTAACTTAAAACCTTAATAAGGGGTGACAACTTGAAGTTTTCTTTTCTCTCCAGGTCTCCTATAAAATCTTTTTTTTTTTAATCATTCCTACTTCAAATATTATCCCAAATGTTTGATTCCTGTATATGTGCTTAAGTGCTATATAATCTAATGTTGTTACTGTTTTTTTCCTGTTTCTTTGGGTTTTTTGGGGGCGGGGGGGGCATTTCTCCCTCTTCCTAGAAGAAATTCCTTTACTTATTCATATTCTGAATCCCAAAATGATTTGACTGTCATAGGTGAGCAGGGAAGTTTAGTCTTGACAACTTTCTGTCAGGCATTTTCATTTAGCTACATGCTGTTGCATACACTGTATTGCTTGGAAGACTAGTAAATCTATTTTTTTTTTCTTAATCTTCAGATGTTGCTATATCTAAAATAAAAAACCCAGGTTTTAAAAATGTAGTCAAGGGACGCCTGGGTGGTTCAGTTGGTTAGGCGGCTGCCTTCGGCTCAGGTCATGATCCCAGCGTCCTGGGATCGAGTCCCACATCGGGCTCCTTGCTCGGCGGGGAGCCTGCTTCTCCCTCTGCCTCTGCCTGCCACTCTGTCTGCCTGTGCTTGCTCTCTCTCTCTCCCTCTCTCTCTGACAAATAAATAAATTAAAAAAAAATGTAGTCAATGCAGTATTGCTTGAATCTGATTATATAATCCTTAGTGATAAGGCTAAGTTAAAAGTGGTAGCATGATGGCCATTATTTGAGAAACTAGAAATATCTTCTTGTCTCTTTGCTGTTCTTCTCAATTTTATTCATTCAAAGACTTCTGAACATCAAAGGATTTGAATTAGAAGCTTTATGATAAACACATAGACATTATAAATTATAGGAGTAGTCAAGATGGAGTTGGACATATAAGGCTCATAGATAGTTGGGCTTCAGATTGTGCCCTAAGCTTCTTGTCACCCTGAATAGGAGAGGGAAAGCCAATCAGTTGTATATATCTCTATTATTTAACATGACATTGCTAAATATTGGCCATTAAAATCTAAATCGATTTCTGTTTTCTTAATATTTTGAGATTTGGGGGGGGGATTCAGATTTGGGGTAGCTTATCTATTCTGTATGACCTTTATCAATATAAATCTTTTAAAAATTTTTAAAGTAAAAATTTTTAAGTAAACTCTACGCCCAACATGGGGCTCAAACTCATGACCCTGAGATCAAGGGTTACTCTACCTACTGAGTTAGGCAGGTGCCTCAATATAATTCTCTTAAATGAACAAGGAAATATTTGTTTTTAAAACAATGAAATTGGGGACGCCTGGGTGGCTCAGTTGGTCAAGCGGCTGCCTTCGGCTCAGGTCATGATCCCAGTGTCCTGGGATCGAGTCCCACATCGGGCTCCTTGCTCGGCATGGAGCCTGCTTCTCCCTCTGCCTGCCCCTCTATCTGCCTGTGCTCGCTCTCTCTCTCTCCCTCTCTCTGACAAATAAATAAGTTAAAAAAAAAAATCCACTAGGGAGTGGTTTCCTAAGAAGTAACATTTTTCTGATTTTTCTTTTGAGTCCCTCAGCTAGGATTAGGGTAAGGGTGAGCTGGTATTTGACACCCTATTAATGACAAGGGACAAGCCAGCTCCCTGAGAGCCAAAAATTAAATATCCTCACATACATTGGGGTGCCTGGGGTGGCTCAGTGGATTAAGCCTCTGCCTTCGGCTCAGGTCATGATCTCAGGGTCCTGGGATCGAGTCCCGCTTCAGGCTCTCTGCTTGGCAGAGAGCCTGCTTCTTCCTCTCTCTCTGCCTGCCTCTCTGCCTACTTGTGATATCTCTCTGTCAAATAAATAAATAAAGTATTTTAAAAAAATAAATATCATCACATACATGATGAATGTAGCTGTGTTGAAATATAAAAACTTCCAGAGAAAAAGTTGTTGATGTAGGACTAAATTTTGAAAACTCAAACTTCCAAGCCAAAATGTTCAGAAAATGCTCTCCAGTCATTTTAATAAGTGCACAAAATTTCAACTGACTGCAGACTTTTCATTGCTTTGAGTGGTCATAATTTAACATTCTTTTAGGAGAGAGGTATAATTTGAGTTCCCATCCTATTTTCCATATTTTCATAAAGTGCTAAGATTTTGTGATTCCTACATAAACTTCTGTTATTTAGCTCTCCAACTTGCTGATGATACAGTTTAGCTTGTTGAGAATTAGAGAATAAACAGAATGTAAAGAAAAGACCATCTTTTCCAAGTGTATTCCATTTTATCACTGTTAATATGTTCCTTAGTACTACACAACTAGCTAGCTTCTGCTTTGGGTCCAGAGACTTTTTTGCAACTGACAAAAAGGTTAGGAGAACCATTTCAGAATTTCAGCATTGATGTACTTGCGGGAGGAGGTGGTGGAATGGAAACATACTTTTCTCAATAAAAATCACTTTTCTCAAAAAAAAAAAAAAACCCACACAGAAAAAGAACAAAAAAGAGATTGCTCTATGCCAGTATTTTTCAGTTTGGAGTATTCTAGGAAAAAACCCCACATCTATGCTTATACACACCTGATTTTGCGGAAAATATCCAGAGGTTCATAAATTCTCTTAGGCTTGGGATGCCTGGATAGTTCAGTTGGTTAAGCGGTTGCCTTCGGCTCAGGTCATGATCCCAGTGTCCTGGGATCGAGTCCCACATCGGACTCCTTGCTGGACAGGGAGCCTGCTTCTCCCTCTGACTCTGCCTGCCACTCTGTCTGCCTGTGCTCGCTCGCTCTCCCTCCCTCTCTCTCTGACAAATAAAAAATTAAAACAAAAATAAAAATTAAAAAATTAAAAAAATAAATTCTCTTAGGTTAAAAAATTTATTGAACATGTCCTGCTTTTAGACATTGGATAAAAGCATTAATTTTTAAAAATTATTTTGTTTTTTTTAGCACAGGATCACCTGTGGTTTTGAGAGACAGTACTTTGTTTCCTTCTCTGACACTGTTTTCTCAGTTTTTTCCCCTTCATGGTTCTTTCTGAGGTGTGGAGTGATAATACCATATAATCAGGAATATTCCCACAAAGGACAACGAAGAGGAAAATATTTGCTACTTGAGCATTTTTCAGACTCTAAAACAGTGATGAATTAGGTCTAATGGTTTATGCAGAACTCAGAAAATTTATATAGGGTTAGTGCAGGTAAGAACAAATGAATAAAATCTGTGTAGCTCTGTTTGTGCCCATACATCCATGATGTGGTATGGCTTAAAAGCACAGTTCTGGCAGCCTAGACTTGAAGTAAGCAAGACAAAATTTCCACAATAACGCTGACTAGTTTTAATTCTTACATTTAAAATCTTAAGTCCTCTGTGAGCTTCCTGTGATTTCTAAGATCGAGTTTCTTCCTGAACATATGCTCATCTACCCCTGTTATCATTTATCACATCACCGTGAATTAGATGTACCTGTAGCATCTTCATCAGACTGTCCTCTACTTGAAGGCAGCACAGCAGCTTGAGCTCCGCATTGCCTTTGGGAGAAGAACTAGATTTCACTGATGTTTTATATTGGTAGATACTTCTTTTTTCAACTCTTATCTTCTAACCTGTTTTCAAAATTACTTAAAATATAGCTTTCCTTTCTAGAGTTTAAGCTGCCCCCAACTTATCATGTAAGCAGGCAGTAGATTATTATGATGAATTTGCTCTATAAATCCCTAGGAAAAAAAAAGGCAAAATTCTGATAATCACTAGAGAAATTAGAACTCAAAAGGCTCTCTGTCTCTTATTTTTGACAGTTTAAATGTTTTTGCTCTAGGCTAGAGATTTAGTGATTACCTAACCCAGTTTCATTGTTTTTTGGGTTTTGTTTTGTTTTGTTTTAAGATTTTATTTATTTATTTGTCAGAGAGAGAGAGAGAGCGCGCGCGAGTGAGCACAGGCAGACAGAGTGTCAGGGAGAGGCAGAGGGAGAAGCAGGCTCCATGCCGAGCAAGGAGCCCGATGTGGGACTCGATCCCAGGACACTGGGATCATGACCTGAGCCGAAGGCAGCCACTTGACCAACTGAGCCACCCAGGCGTCCCCAATTTCATTGTTTTAAAAACAAATATTTCCTTGTTCATTTAAGAGAATTATATTGAGGCACCTGCCTAACTCAGTAGGTAGAGTAACCCTTGATCTCAGGGTCATGAGTTTGAGCCCCATGTTGGGCGTAGAGTTTACTTAAAAATTTTTACTTTAAAAATTTTTTAAAAGATTTATATTGATAAAGGTCATTAGAAACAAAAACAACAAAACTTTTTCAGTACAAAAGAGGGCAGAGACTAGGTCTCTACCTGGGAAAAAACCTAACCAAAGAGGTAAAGGATCTGTACTCGAGGAACTACAGAACACTCATGAAAGAAATAGAAGAAGACGTAAAAAGATGGAAGACCATTCCATGTTCTTGGATCGGAAGAATAAACATTGTTAAAATGTCTATACTACCTAGAGCAATCTATACTTTTAATGCCATTCCCATCAAAATTCCACTGGTATTTTTC
>PISX010005839.1:50104-103326 GCA_004024625.1 Mellivora capensis | reverse complement strand
TTTTCCCAGCACCATTTATTGAAGAGACTGTCTTTTTTCCACTGTATATTTTTTTCCTGCTTTGTCGAAAATTATTTGACCATAGAGTTGAGGGTCCATATCTGGGCTCTCTACTCTGTTCCATTGGTCTATGTGTCTGTTTTGATGCCAGTACCATGCTGTCTTGGTGATCACAGCTTTGTAGTAAAGCTTGAAATCATAGATTCTAACAATATTCGTTTTGGGGATTGAATGGTACTCTCTCAGGGAATGCATACAGCATAATTTATTTAACGACTCCCCGTCTAGCTTTAGATGTTTACATTGTTTTTAGTTGTCTGCTACCATAAACTGAACTGCAGGAAACATCTCTCTGGCTTTTTAATTTTTTTTTAAGATTTTATTTATTTGAGAGAGAGGATGTGGGGTGGAGGGGCAGAGGAAGAGGTAGGAGCATGCCCCTCACTGTGTGAAAACCAGACACGGGGCTCTATCCCAGGATCCTGAGATTCTGACCTGAGCTGAAGTCAGAGACTCAACTGACCGAGCCACCCAGGCACCCTTCCCTCTGGCTATTTTTTTTTTAAAGATTTTATTTATTTATTTGACAGACAGATCACAAGTAGGCAGAGAGGCAGGCAGAGAGAGAGAGAGAGAGGAGGAAGCAGGCTCCCCGCTGAGCAGAGAGCCCCACTCGGGGCTCGATCCCAGGACCCTGAGACTATGATCTGAGCCAAAGGCAGAGGCTTTAACCCACTGAGCCACCCAGGCACCACCCCCCTCCTCTGGCTATTTTTAAAGTAATTTTGCATTGTAAGTGTTTCTGCAGCATGCTTAACCTATTAAACTGGGAGGACCCCCAGAGATGGAGCTCCAGCACATCTCTTTCCCTCAAGCAGAGCCACACTGTTGTCACTATGGTCTGTCCCCTTCTCTCCTCCAACAAGCACAGAGGCCACCAGACTCATTTCTCATCTGCACCCACCCACCTCAGCTCTCACCTCCTCTAGGGCTCCCCTGTTCCTTACTCTCTTATCACCTAGAACATAAATCGGTGCCCATGTATGAATTCACCTAAAAGCAAGGTGGTATTTCCACCCTCCTGCTTATGTCCCTCAAAATAATGCCTACTATTTGTATAATGCTTTGCAGCTAATCAGCTATTTTATACAGAGCTCCGACTCTTTGAGTGCTCGCTGTATGCCATGTCTGGGGTTTGGAATTTGAAATAAATTTTCCCCAGGCTTCCCGAAAGAGAGGTGAGTATTAGTGGCCCTTTGTTACAGGAGAGGAAACGGGCTTAGGGCGAGGCCAAATGGCATAGCAGAGAGAGCTTTGAAGTCAGCCCGGACCTAAGTTTGGGTTGTTTATTAGTTGTGGGTGTCACAGGCTGTCAGGAAAATTGGCAGCGAATGCCTCCCAGGCAGGACAGGCACTCCGTGACTTATACTGCTGCACACAGATCCTCTCTGAACTCCAAGGGCTTTTGAACTTGAGGCCCCTGAAAATATCATCCCATGTTCTCTATAACAAGGACCCTGTAATGAGGGCAGAGCTTTGGGACCTGTCCACCCTGAGTTAGGCAGCAAGGCGATCCATCGTCTGTAGGGAATTTAAAAACAACAGTATAACGGGCTGATAAGTCTAACTTCACTATCTTCATTTGTGGGCAATTCTAAACAAGGTCAGTGATAAAATACTCGTAGGAAAATCTTTTATGGGTCTAAGTTCTAAACAAATTGCTATGATTCCTGTTGAGTTTTGATAATAAATGTGTAAGCTTCAAATGAACACACTTTCATTATTTTTTTAACAAACCATATTCTACATGGAAGTTAACTAGGTGAACACAGCATTTTCCACTATACCCGTGCATTTTGAGAGAAGTTTGTAACAGTTGAGAATCTTTTTTTTTTTTAAAGATCTCAATAGATGTTTCTTTTCTTTTCTTTTCTTTTTAAGATTTTATTTATTTATTTGGCAGACAGAGATCACAAGTAAGCAGAGAGGCAGGCGGGGTGGGGGGGCTGCGAAGCAGGGTCCCTGCTGAGCAGAGAGCCCGATGTGGGGCTTGATCCCAGGACCCTGGGATCATGACCTGAGCCGAAGGCAGAGGCTTTAACCCACTGAGCCACCCAGGCGCCCCGAGAATCTTTTTTAATAATACGTTTAAACTGTTAATTGTTCTAAAGTTGAAAAGTGAATCAAGAAAATAATGATCCTTCATAATTTTGTCCTTCAGACTGTCGAATACTCTGGGTATGCCGCTGCAGAGACTGAATTTTTTTAGATATGATATTTATTCATTGGCTAATTAGAATTATTATGAACTAATGATGTCTTCCCTGGTTAATTCGTGTTGTTATTGAATGGATAATATTTGTTCAACAATTACTTTATCTGTCAGAGTTCTCCAGGGAAACAGATTCAAGAAGATATATAGAGATATACATAAGAGGAGATTTATAATAGGAATTGGCTCCCTCATTTGTGGAGGCCAAGAAGTCCTACAGTCAGCTGTCTGCAAGCTGGAGAGGCAGGAAAGCTTGAGGTGTGATTCAGTCCAAGTCTGAAAGCTTGGGAATTGGTGCCCAGCAGAGGAAGTCCTCGCCTGAACCTGAAATCCCCAGAATCAGGTGCCCCAGCGTCCAAGGGCAGGATAAGATGGGTGCCTCGGTTAAGACAGAGAGCGAATTTACCCTTCCTCCACCCTTTTGTTCTACTTAGGCCCTCAAGAGATTGGATGAAGCCCACCTGCTCTGGTGAGGGCGATCTTTCTTCAGTCTACTGAATCAAATGCTAATCTCTTCCAAAACACCCTCACCGACACCCCCAGAAATAATGTTTCACCATGGATCTGGGCATCTCTTAGCCCAGTCAAGTTCACATAAAATTAATCATCACAATTACAAGGCTGCCCATGGAAGCTGCTCGGGGAAGTACCCAGCATTGGACCACTGGGCACTCCAACAGGAGGTCTGGATTTGTCCCACAGTTAAGCTGCTGCATGGTGCCAGGCAGGTCTCTTGATTTCCTCACCTGGCCCTGTTATTCACTGGGCTATGCTGGGACTGAAACAAACAAGTAGAAGGAGGTTTCGTTGTTGTTGTTGGTTTAAGTAGTTTGGTTAAGATTTTCTTCATTTACATGAGAGGGAGAGGGAGAAGCAGGCTCCCTGTCGAGCTGGGAGCCCAACACAGGGCCAGATCCCAGTACCACAATAGCCCGAGCTGAAGGCAGATGCCCAACCGACTGAGCACCCAGGCACCCCCCCCTCCAAAAAAAAGAAAGAGGTTTGGGAAGTAAAAGTGTCCTACAGTCTCAAGGAAAGGAAGGGTGGATGTTGACGATGAGGGTAACTTTTTACTTTAATTTGGACATACCTTCCCTTGTTCAGATGTTAAGCTCCTAGAAGAGGGTTGATTATTGACTCTCTTCTTTTTAAGAGGGTTGACCCTTCAAGCCTCAGCCCAGTGCTGAGAATGAGCCTGTCAAAGGTGCTGCATGGGTACCTAAGAGGTTTGGGGCCAAACCATACAACCAGGTAGTGACACTTCCTTCCAGGAGCAGCACAGGGGTCCAGACCAGCTGGGGGCATGGGCAGCTGAGCCAGGAAATACAGCCATGGTGAGCAACCCATACCCCCAAAGAAGAAACCCTTGTTCCCTCCTGCTGGCTGACATTCTATGACTACACAGACAGCATCGCGCCAGCTTAGCCATTGCTGCCTAACAAAACACCCCAAGACTTATGAGGCTTAAAATAATACCCATTTATTAACTCACAGCTTTGCCATTTTCACTCGGACTCGGCTCAGCTGCACAGTTCTTCTGCTGGTCTCACCTGGAGGTGCCCATTGTGTCTGCAGTCACCTGGACCAGGATGGTCCAAGATGGCCTCGCTCATATCAGAGGCAGTTAGCTGGGACGGTCAGACTTGATTCTCCTCCATATGGCTCTCCAGCCAAAATACCCTGGGTTTCTTACATAATAACAGCAAGTCCCAAGAGAGTGAAAGTGGCAGCTGTGAGGTCTCTGGAATTCTGGACTCCAGAAGTCATACCTTGTCATTTCTCTTCCTTTTTCTTTTAAGATTTTATTTATTTACTTGAGAGAGAGATAAAGAAAGAACAAGCAGGGAAAGGGGCAGAGGAAGAGGGAGAGTGTCAAGCAAACTCCCTGCTGAGTGTGGAGCCAGATATAGGGCTCAAGTTCATGACCCTGAGGTCATGACCTGAGCCAAAACCAAAAGTCGGATGCTTAACCAACGGCACCAGCTGGGTGCCCCACACACTGTGATTTCTGACATACTTGTTGGAAGCAAGTCGCAAGGTAATTCCAGATTCAAGGAGTAGGAAAGTAGACTCTACCTCTTTTTTTTTTTTTTTTTTGAGAGAGAGAGAGAGAGAGAAAGAGTGAGAAAGAACATAAGTGCAGGGACAGAGGGAGAGGGAAAAGCAGACTCCCCGCTGAGCAGGGAGCCTAACTCCAGACTCAGTCCCAAGACCCCAGGATCATGACCTGAGCCAAAGATAGACACCTGACTGAGCCACCCAGGCACCCCCAGACTCTGCCTCTTGATAAAGGAGCTAATGTTTTGGTCACGCTTTCCAATCAATCACAAGCTCTATACTCCATTGTTCAATAATCCTCCTCGGTTACCAGTCTGCACTTACTGAACAACAGATAGGCACTAGATGCTGAAGTATAAAAGAAGTCTCGGGAAAAGCCCTGAAAGACTTGGCAATGACCAAGGTTTACTGAATGCCTTTCAGTGGAATGCTGGGTTTTGTCTAGGAACCCTTCAACATTGTTTGATTCTATAAGGGTCTCCGCCATTGTTTATTTTTAAGTTTATAAAAATAGCTTATTTTAGAGGAGCCTGGGTGGCTCAGTTGGTTAAGCGTTGGACTCCTGATTTCAGCTCAGATCATGATCTCAGGGTCTTGGGATCGAGCCCTGCATCAGGCTCCACGCTCAGCTTGTCCCTCTCCCTCTGTTCCTCCCACCACCAATAAATAAAAATCTTAAAAATTTTTTTAAATACTTTATTTTCAAGATTTTCCATATTATTTTCAGATATGCCAAGAAGATAATCCATATGTTCAGCATAACCTTTGATCATTTCTGACTAATTTATAGCTCAGCAAATTGGACAAACCAATAGTAACACAAATATTTTGTCCGTAGAAACACAAATGAACTTTGTCCAGCAAGAATAAAATGGTTTCGGGGCACCTGGGTGGCTCAGTGGGTTAAAGCCTCTGCCTTCGGCTCAGGTCATGATCTCCGGGTCCTGGGATCGAGTCCCACAGCAGGATCTCTGCTCAGCGGGGAGCCTGCTTCCCTCTCTCTCTCTGCCTGCCTCTCTGCCTACTTGTGATCTCTGTCTGTCAAATAAATAAATAAAAATCTTTAATTAAAAAAAAGAATAAAATGGTTTCTGTCCAGTAGAGAAGATGATTCCAAATATTACATTTCAGTACCTACAGGATATTAACCAGTTTTGTACCTATTAACAAAATTATTTTGGCATTCCTGATGGCCTATAAATGTTTGCTCTTCAGACTCTCTTTGTAATCAGTTTGAACAAATTGCAGATTTCCTCTTTAATTAGTGAGTTAAATAAAAATCTTCAGTGGGTGCTCGCTTTACATTTGTGTGAAAGTCATTATTTTACCTTTCAGAAAATTATCCTACAACAGTTACCTCATCTATAAAATGGCAATAATAACCACACCTCTCCATAAGATTGTTGAGGGGATGAAATTAGATAGAATATATAGATGTATTATCACAGTACAAACCTCATAATAAATACTTAATAAATATCAGCTGCTTTATTTGCTATTTTTTTATTATTCCAAGGACTTAGAGTTTAAAGATTTTTTTGAATTTGTTTATTTGAGAGAGAGAGAGAGCATGAGCAAGGAGGGCACAAGGAGAGAGGCAGAGGGAGAAGGACAAGCAGACTCCCCTCTGAGCCGGGAGCCCAATGCAGGGCTCAATGCGGGGCTCAATCCCAGGACCCTGGGATCATGACCCAAGCCAAAGGCAGATGTTTAACCGACTGAACCACCCAGGGCCCCTAAAAGTCTTAGACTTCAGTTGGGAAATCACACAACACAGAAGCAAAGAGTTCCAGTATATCATTAAGCTCTACACTGTACATCAAAGGTTATTAATTCTGGTATTTAAAACTGGTTATTAGGGACACCTGGGTGGCTCAGTTGGTTAAGCGGCTGCCTTCGGCTCAGGTCATGATCCCAGCGTCCTGGGATCGAGTCCCACATCGGGCTCCTTGCTCAGCGGGGAGCCTGCTTCTCCCTCTTCCTCTGCCTGTCACTCTGTCTGCCTGTGCTCACTCGCTCTCTCTCCCTCTCTCTCTCTGACAAATAAATAAATTTAAAAAAAAAAATTTTTAAATAAATAAATAAATAAAACTGGTTATTAGAGTCTGGAGTAATCCAGGAAGGCTTCTTAGAGGAGGAGTGGTCTTAGCTGGTCCTAGAAGGAAGGGCAGAATTTGCAGAAGGAAAGAGAAAAGGGAGGAGACCAAACCAGGCAAGGCAAGGTCAAGGTGGGAAGAGTGTAACTTGATCAGCCTCTTGATGAATTCATCCCCAGCTCCTTCCCCTATTGCATTTACCTTTACCTTTTTTTTAAGAGAGAAGGAGGGGCAAGTGGAGATAGAGAATCTTAAGGAGGCTCCACACCCAGAGCAAAGCCCCCAATGTGGGGCTCAGTCTCACCAGCCTGACATCATGACCTGAGCCAAAACCAAGAGTCAGTCGGTTAAAACTGAGCACCCAGGTACCCGTTACCATTACCTTTGGTTTGTCTATTAGAGAGTACTTCATGATTCATTTCTCATTTATCCACAGACCTACAATAAAAACATTAATCAGGTGAACTGTTTCTTTATCAGTACCTACCAAGAGCACACAACTAACCATAGATTTGTAAACTCCCGAGGGCCTGAGTTCTGGCCCTTAGTTGTTTCTTAAACACACTTCAAAATTAAAAGGTTTGACCTGAGTGCGCCTCAGTGGCAGTTGGTTAAGTGATTCTTGGTTTCATCTCAGGTCATGATCTCAGGGTCATGAGATCGAGGCCTACAACAGGCTCCGAGCTCATCAAGCTCATCGTGGAATCTACATAAGACACTCTCTCCCTCTCCCTCTGCCTCTTCATGCTGCCCCCATGCGCTCTCTCTCTGTCTCTCAAATAAATAAATAAATTTCTTTAAAAATTTGACCTGGTAAGTGAGAAGGAAAGGACAAGAACTTGAGCCTGCTATTGTCAAATAAGGCTATCCTGGCAAATGACCCCAGATTGCCCTCCTGCATTGCCCCAGAGGTGTGTTCACATTTGAAACATCGCATGGCAAATCTTTAGCCAAAGTCCTTAACCGTCTCTCCTTTGACTAACAATCACCAGCACAGGGAGTGGAAACTATACCATCTTTCATAGTGTAGGTTGGCGGGGGGGGGGGGACCATCTATACCTCTCAAGCAGAGATTCTCATCAAAAAGAAAATTACAGGGGCACCTGGGTGGCTCAGTGGGTTGGGCCTCTGCCTTCAGCTCAGGTCATGATCTCAGGGTCCTGGGATCGAGCCCCACATCGGGCTCTCTGTTCAGTAAGGGAGCCTGCTTCCCCCTCTCTCTCTGCCTGCCTCTCTGCCTACTTGTGGTCTCTCTCTGTCAAATAAATAATTTTTTTTAATCTTTTATAAAAAAAATTACAGAGTACATGCTCTTGGAAGAGAGGAAACACAAACATGTATAAAATACCTCCTGGTTAGAGTAAGTAGGCTTCTCCTGCAAACAATCTGGCAAGACTGAGAAGGTACAGCTATTCTAAGTGAAGGGAACAGTGAGTAACACTGGGAAATCTCACAGTAAGGCATAAGTTGGGAGTGACAGATAAAGTTAGAGAAGCAAGATGAAGGCAGATTACTAAGCACTTTCAAAGCTACGGATTAGTGCCTTGGAAAGAGATAGGATATGTATTAGATTTCTCCAGAGAAAACAGAACCAATAGGAGAGGGGAGGGAGGAAAGGGAGAGAGAGGAGATTTATTTAGGAAATGGCTCACATAATTACAGACACTGAGAAGTCCCATGATTTGCCATGTGTAAGCTAGAGAACCAGGAAAGCTGGTGGTGTAATTCAGTTGAGTCCAAAGGCTGAGAACTGGAAGCACACACATCTGAGTTTGGAAGTAGATGAATGACTTAGCACCAGCAGGAGAGCAAATTTATCTTTCCAGCTGCATTTTTGTTCTATCTAAGCCCTCCTTGAATGATTCCCACCAGCATCAGTAAAGGTGATTTCTACTCACTCTACCAATCCAAATGCTAATCTCTTCCAGAGATACCCTCACAGAAGCACCCAGAAATAATGTTTTACCAGCTATCTGGGCATCCCGTTGCCCAGCCAAGAAGACAAAATAAAATTAATGACCACAGATCTCAGTTTTAGGAAGATTGCTCCAGGCACCACGTGAGAGCAGAGGCAGTGAGGATGGATCGGAAGAGAAGGATGGGGTAGATGGGCAACAACCCCTACCACCCTCTCCCTTGCCCACCCAATTCCAGCCACAATGGTCTCCTTGTTGGACCCCAAACATGCCAGACACACCTCTACCTCAGGGTCTGCGGCTCTGCAGCACTCCTCCCAGACACCTGTCATCTCCCTTCCTCATTTCCTTCACCTCTACTCAAATCCCATGACTACCAAACATAAAATAGCACCTTTCCCCACCATGGCCCCCCTAGCCCTTTGACCTTGCTTTCTTTTTCTCCACTGAACTTACCACTAACTGATCTAATATATATTTGTTCGTTGCCTGTCCATTCCCAATAGAATGTAAGCTCCATGAAGGTACAGATTTTTTTTTAAGTTCACCATTATAACTCCACTGCTCAGAACAAAGCACACAGTATAAACAGTCAATGACTATTTGGGTTGGTTTGGGATGGGGAGATTAATATGATATCAACGGTTTGAGACTGTGACTTGGAAGATAGTAGTCCTATTAACAGAGATAGGGAAGTTGGGATAAGAAAATATCAGTGTGTTCAACTTGGGACAGCTGGAATTTAAGATGTCTAAGAAACCACCGAAAATCCAAGACTAGTCCAAAGCAAACATATAGAGCGGAGAAAGGCAGAATCCAAAATCTCCAAAGAGTAAAAAAAAAAAAAAAAAATTTTAAATTAAAAAAAAACTGAGAGAAGGGGCACCTGGGTGGCTCAGTGGATTAAAGCCTCTGCCTTCGGCTCAGGTCATGATCTCAGGGTCCTGGGATCGAGCCCCGAGTCGGGCTCTCTGCTCAGCAGGGAGCCTCCTTCCCTTCCTCTCTCTCTAACTGCCTCTCTGCCTACTTGTGATCTCTGTCTGTCAAATAAATAAATAAAATCTTAAAAAAAAAAACTGAGAGAAAAAAGTTTAAGGGAGACACAGAAGTGTCAGATATGGGGAGCACAATGTGCGGCCACATTGGGGAAAGTAAATCTTTAGGTCAGAAATAATAAAGAAATGATTAGGTTGGACATGAAACATGTCAGGAAAAGGAGATGGGGTCAAGACCACAAGAGAGAACCATTAGGCCTTTTACAAGGTTGCGTCTATGGGGCGCTAGCTACAGGGGGCCAGATAGGACGGATTGCTTAAAAAACACATAAGAGCTGCCTCCAGAATTTAGGCCAAGGTGAGAAACCCAGAGACGGAGGCAACTTTTGAGTTCATCAGGGGCTGTGATACAAAGATAGGGTCTTTGCCCCATCTAAACAAGAGCGACAAGAGAAGCTTTGGGAATTGATGAGTCACTAGGAAGAAAATGTTCACTACAGGGATGCCCGGGTGGCTCAGTCGGTTAAGTGTCTGCCTTGGGCTCTGATCATGATCTCGGGGTCCTGGGATGGAGTTCCCCATTGGGCTCCCTGCTGGGCGGGGAGTCTCTGCCCCTCCCCCAGCCCTTGTTCACTCTCTCTCTCCATCTCACTCTCAAATTAAAAAAAAAAAATGTTCACCACAAAATGTACACCACTGTGTAGCCCAAATAAAACACATTTAGCCCCTGGGGGCAACTAGTGCCCCCAGGGGCTAAATGTGTTTTATTTGGGCTACACAGTGTTTTAATTGTTCAAATTAAGTCCACTTTTATTTTTTTAAGATTTTATTTATTTGAGATAGAATAAGGGTGAGAGAGAGAGCAGGAGTGGGGAACAAAGGGAGAGAGAGAAACAGGCTCCCTCGTGATCAAGGAGCCCAACATGGGGCTCAATCCCAGGACACTGAGATCATGACCTGAGCCAAAGGCAGACGCTTAGCTGACTGAATCCCCAAGGTGTCCCCAAGTCCACTTTTAGATTTTGGAATTTTCACCCCAAAAAATGCTTATCTCTGGTTTATCTTGTAAAAACTGGAAGATCTAGCTGATGCCGGGCCCACATTTCACTTGGTAGTAAGAGTCTGGGCTGAATAGGCTACAATACCAAAATAGAAGGGCCTTAACAGAATGAAGATTTGTTTCTTGTTCAAGCAAAGTCCAGGGCGAACTAGGCCACTCTCCAGCGTGGCTTCCCTCCTAGCGATGACTCAGGGTTCCAGGCTGCTCACACCTCATGGCTCTATTCCGCCTGTGTTCTTCATGATCAGCAGGGAGCGGGAGCTATTCAGACCAGACTAGCAGTAGCTTCTCCGTGCCTCCCACCTGATGTGACATGTATTACTTCCACCAACAATCCCTCTGTCTCATTTAGTCGCATGCCCTCCAGCAGGGGGCTGAGAAATGGGGAGCTCACAGGTACCAGGTAAGCAGTCAATGTCTCTGCCATGGGGAACGCGTGCTCGGCAGGCAGTTTGCTACAGCACCTGCCAGACTGCCTTACATTATTCATTTTATCTTCCTGGCTCCTGGAGGTATCTGCATTAATAGCTTTGAGTGCAAAAAAGAGAGGAGGGCTGGGGAAAGAACCTTATGGAATGCTACCAGGGAGTAGTTGACCATTGAAGCTAACACTGGCAGGTGTCTTCTTGCCTCTCCTCTCCTCCCCAAGGTAGCTGCTACAGACAGAACCTAGGGAGTGATCTGGCCCTATCCTCCCCACTCTCGTGGGCACACCCTGAGGGGATGCCTGCTTCTTCCCCAGAGGCGGAGATTCCAAACTTTCTTATGTTACAACCTTCTGCAGATATCAAAGTCTTCACAATCGGGAAGACTCTTCTATCTTCCGTCATTTTCTTTGCCTCTGCATTGTGCTTCTTTGCTCTACCCTTGTTCTGCAGAGCAGGGTAGGAACACAGCTGCAACAAGAATCTGCCTTACTGGGCTCTGGACAGTGCGAATCCCAGTGCAAAAGGTTTTTCAGGGAGACTTGATGTATGTGTTGTCCCTTAAAAGTGCTTGTTTTATACATCTCAGTTTTGCCCTCTGGCTTTCAAAATGATTACCTTCATCTGTTCCTCCTTTTCTGCCTTCTTTTGGACTATTTCATTATTTTTCTAAATCCCATATTAACTTACTGTATTTTTAGCTATGCTTCTTTGTATTATTTTTAATGCTCGCCCTATGGCTTAGAATACATATCCTTAACCTTTCAGAGCCTATTTAGAGCTAAAACTGTATCTCCTCAGTTAGAAGAAACTTCTACTTAGAGTTAAAATTGTATCTCCTCAGAAGAAACATCCCCCTTTATGCTATAGTTCTAATATACACATTAATCTAAACACAATATAAATCCCACAAGTTTCTAACATTTGCTTTCAACGGTCAAAAGTATTTTTAAAGAAATTAAGAGGAGAAAAAAGACTTTTGTATTCACACAGCGATTTCCCATTTCAGATACTCTCCGTTCTTTCCTGAAGATCTGAATTTTCCTCTGGTATCATTTCTCCTCAGCTTGAAGAACTTCCCTTGGCTTTCATTGTAATGTAGGTCTACCAACAATGAACTTTTAGTTTTCTTGTATCTGAAAATGTATTTATTTGGCCTTCACTTTTTTAACAGCTGTGAGATATAATTTACATACAAAACAATTCACTCATTTAAAATGTACAATTCAGGGTACCTGGGTGCCTAAGTCAGTTGAGCATCTGACTTCAGCTCAGGTCATGATCTCAAGGTCCTAGAATCGAGCTCCCTGCTCGAGCCCCCTGGAATCAGGGTCCCTGCTCAGCCGGGAGTCTGCTTGCTCTTCTCCCTCTCCCTCTGCCTCTCCCCCCACTTGTGCACTCTCTCTCCCTCTCTCAAATGAATGAATGAAATCTTTTTTTTAAGATGTTATTTATTTATTTGACAGAGATCACAAGCAGGTAGACAGGCAGGCAGAGAGAGGGGGGGAAGCAGGCTCCCTGCTGAGCAGAGAGCCCGATATGGGGCTCGATCCCAGGACCCTAGGATCGTGACCTGAGCCAAAGGCAGAGGCTTTAACCCACTGAGCCACCCAGGCGCCCATGAATGAAATCTTTAAAAAAAAGATAAAGTATACAGTTCAGTGGATTTTAGAGCTCTCAGCAAACTCAGTGGAGTTTTAAGTTCATAGAGTTAAGTGTCATCACAATCAATTTCAGAACATTTTCCTCGCACCAAGGAAACCCCATACCTTTCAGTAGGCATCTCCCATTCCTCTCATCCTCCCCCCACCCCAGCCATAGGTAGCCACCAACCACTTTCTGTCTCTATAAATTTGCTATAGAGATTTGCTATAGTTCCTATTCTAATCACTTCATAGAAATGAAATTATGCAATATGTTATGTTTAGTGACTGGCTTCTTTCACTTAGTATGTTTCGTCTGTGTGAGGTAGTGTATGTCAGCAATTCATTACGAAGTATAGAATTCCAGAGTGACCCATTTTCTTCACCTGGCACTTTAAAGATCTTGTTTGTCCTCCATCGTTTTTGATAAGCCCATGGCCATTCAAATTGTTCCCCTGTATGTGATGGGTTACTTTATTCTGAATGCTTCCAAGATTTTCTCATTACCAGTGTCTTTTGTTGTATCAACCATGATAAGCCAATGCAATTTTCTTTGTATTTATGCTATTCAAGATTTGATGAGCTTCTTGAATCTCAAACAAATGTGGGAAATTTCTTCAAATATTCTTCGGCTCCATCTCTCTCTCCTCTCCTGCTGAGACTTCAATAATATATCTTCTCATATAGTCCACAGGTCCCTGAGGCTCAGCTCACTTTTTTTTTAAAGATTTTATTTATTTATTTGAGAGAGAGGCAGTGAGAGAGCATGAGCGAGGAGAAGGTCAGAGGGAGAAGCAGACTCCCCGTGGAGCTGGGAGCCTGATGCGGACTCGATCCCGGGTCTCCGGGATCATGACCTGAGCCGAAGGCAGTCGTCCAACCAACTGAGCCACCCAGGCGTCCTCAGCTCACTTTTTTCTCCATCTTTTTCTCCCTCCCTTTCAGATTTGGTCATTTCTATTAATTTACCTTCAAGTATAGAGACTCCTATCATCTCTATCCTGTTAATCTCATTTCATGAAATTTATTTCAGATGCTGCGTTTTTCCATTCTAACATTTCCATTTAGTTCTTTTTGTATTTTATATTTCTCTACCTTTTCATTCATTATATGTATATCTTATTTTATTTCAGTGAGCACAGTTATAACAACTGCATTAAAGTCCTCTTCTGAGCATTCAACATCTGGGTCAGTTTAGGGTTAGCCCCTGTTGTTTGTCTTATCCCTCCCGAATGGGTCACATTTCCAGGTTCTTTAGGTGTTAAATAATTTTGATTAATCCTGTGCGTTGTAAATGTCATGTTATGGAGACTTCAGATACTGTTATACCCCTCTGTGGTAGGCAGAATAATGGCCCTTCAAAGATGTCCACATCTGAATCCCCACAATCTAGGAACGTGTTATGTCAGAAGGCAAAGGAGAATTAGGGCTCCAGATGGAATTAAGTTTGCTAACTGGATGATCTTAAAATAATACAGGATTATCCAGTGGGCCCAATGTATCACAGGGGTCCTTACAAGTGAAAGAGGGAAGGGGTGCCTGGCTGGTTCAATTGGTAAAGCATGTGAGTCTTGATTTTGGGGTCATGAGTTCAAGTCCCATGTTGGGAGCAGAGATTACTTTTTTTAAAAAAGTGAAAGAGGATGCCTGGGTGGCTCAGTTGGTTAAGTGTCTGCCTTTGGCTCTCGTCCTGATCCCAGGGTGCTGCTCAACAGGGAGCCTGCTTCTCCCTCTCCCTCTCCTTTGCCCCTCCCCCCAATGCTCACTCTCACTCTCATTCGTCCACTCACTCTCTCTTTCAAATAAATAAAATCTTTTTAAAAATTTTAAATTTTTAAACAAATTTTTAAAGTGAAAGAGGGAGGCAGAAGATAAGTCAAATGAGAGTGATTAATATAAGGATTCAAGCTGGTGTTTCTGACTTTGAAAATGGAGGGGGGCGCCTGGGTGGCTCAGTGGGTTAAGCCTCTGCCTAAGGCTCAGGTCATGATCTCAGGGTCCTGGGATCGAGCCCCGAATCAGGCTCTCTGCTCAGCGGGAAGCCTGCTTCCCCCTCTTTCTCTGCCTGCCTCTCTGCCCACTTGTGATCTCTCTGTCAAATAAATGAACAAAATCTTTAAAAAAAAAAAAAAAAGAAGAAAGAAAGAAAGAAAGAAAATGGAGGAAGGGGACTATAGTCAAGGCATTATATGGAAGCTGGAAAAAGCAATGAAACGGATTCTCTGGGAGAACTTCCAGAAGGAATGCAATCCTGCCAACGCTTTGATTTTAGCCCAGTATAGCCCATTTCAGACTTCTGACCCAGGGCCATAAGAGAATAAATCTGTGTTGTTTTAAGGCACTAAATTTGTGGTAATTTCTTACAGCGGAAACAAGAAACTAATGTATCCTCCAAAGATGTTCATGTTTTTATTTTAGCAAGCCATGAAATTGGTTAGACGGAAACTGCAAACTGTCTCTCACTTGAAATAGACAAGCAGATCAGACTTTACTTCAGTTCTCTCTCCTTTCTTTTTTCTTTCTTCAGCTGTCTACAGCCTGCTTTATGCATTCATGGTTCAAGAACAAGCCAGCCTTGGGCAGAATCAACACCAGAACTCTGTCTTCTTTATTTTTTTTAAGATTTTATTTATTTGACAGAGAGAGAGAGAGATCACAAGTAGGCAGAGAGGCAGGCAGAGAGAAGGGGAAGCAGGCTCCCCGCTGAGCAGAGAGCCCGATGTGGGGCTCGCTCCCCGGAGCCTGATATCATGACCCAAGCTGAAGGCAGAGGTTTAACCCACTGAGCCACCCAGACACCCCAGAACTCTCTCTTCTTTACAGGATTCCCTCTCACTTTGTGAGAGCAGAGTCTGTCCTGGGCAATACCTTCTTAATGGCAGAAATGTGGTAGGTTTTCTAGCAAAGCTTCAGCCACCCTAGACCACACCAGGCTCTAACACCCGACATTGGTACCTTTTTCCAAGTTTCAGCTGCCCTCCAAAACCTGCTTGTCTTTGTTCCACGGCTTTCAGATAGTTGTGGGTTGTTGTTGTTGTTGTTAATTTTTTCCAGAGCTTATTTTTATGAGAGAGTTAATCCTCTGGGAAGCTATTACCGGACCAGAAACAGAACCCCTATATAATCTTGATATGTATTTAAAATTAATCTTACAGAGTCAAAACTCAGTGATAAAAAGACTTTTATTTTGGAGAAATACACATCTTTGAAGCACTGATATATTTTGTTTGGGTTGTGACGACATAAAGCAACAAACAATGATAATTTGATTATTTCAGCTATCCAAGCTTAACTAAATAGAAGTAATTGGTAAATGAACCATATTCCATTATTAATGGATTAGCTTAGTCCTGATTATCTGAGAAATGTCTTGGCCCACTTCACCAGAAGGAAGACCATAATATCCATAATTAGCATAACAGATTCATAAAATGACCAAAAAAAATTTTTTTTTGTTAGGATACCTGGGTGGCTCAGTTGGTTAAGCAGCTGCCTTTGGCTCAGGTCATGATCCCAAGGTCCTAAGATCAAGCCCTGCATCAGGTTCCTGCTCTGTGGGAGTCTGCTTCTACCTCTCCCTCTGCCCCTCCTGCCCCACTCATATTCTCTCTAAATAAGTAAACCTTTAAAAAAAAAAAAAAGAAAAATGTCAGGCTTCCATATATGATTATTTATATGTATTAGAAAAAGTATAGTTTTCAAAGGAAAATTTAGACAATTTCAATTAAATTATCATAAGAACCTCAAATACTAAATTAAGCCAATTAGCTTAGTAAATTCAGACTCCAGAAAATATAAACTTACATGCATCTGCTTGTTTGTTGTTTTTTTTTTTTTAAGATTTTATTTATTAGAGAGACAGAGATGGAGAGAACACACACATGAGAAGGGAGAGGAGCAGAGGGAGAAGCCAAATCCTCCCTGAGCAGGGAGCCCACGGACACAGGGCTCAATCCCAGGACCCCAGGACCGCCACCTGAGCCAAAGGCAGATGCTTAACCAACTGAGCCACCAGGAGCCCCTTGTTTGCTTTGTTTTTAACTTAATTTCCAAACATCTTTCTAGTTCTGACTAGTCTAAAGGAAGAAGTCTTTTTTGCTGTATTCCTATGAAAGAAGCCACTGCTTTTAAAGGCTATGTTTTCCCATTCAAGGAACAATAAACAAATCCAGGCATATGAGTCAGTATGTATTATGATAACTTCTTAAAAACCTCCTCAGTGAATATAAATTCGTTGAAACTCTGACTTCAGCACCAGTAAATACATATTAAGTACCAACAGTGTTCCACGTGCTGATGCACACAAAGCACAAAGACAACCAACATGGATGCCGCCACGGAGAAGCTGGTAGACCAGGAAGGAAGGCAGTTTGAGGAGGAAGGTGACAAGTGTCAAAAAGAAGGTGCAGGCACAGTCCTGGTGGGGTTCAGAGAAAAAAGCTCAGAAAAAACTTCCTAGAAAAGGTAACAACAGGGTGCCTGGGTGGCTCAGTTGGTTAAGTGACTGCCTTTGCCTCAGGTCATGATCCTGGAGTCCTGGGATTGAGTCCCGCATTGGGCTCCCTGCTTGGTGAGAAGTCTGCTTCTCCTGCTGACCTCTCTCCTCTCATGCTCTCTCTCTCAAATAAATAAATAAAATCTTTAAAAAAAGAGAGAGAGAAAAAGAAAAGGTAACAACATTTGAAGAGCCCCAGAAAAGTAGATTTTATTGTTGACCCATTTAGTAGTGAAAGAGAAAGAGTATTCCAGGCAGGGAGAAGAGCAAAGAGCAAAAAAAGACTCAACATTAGGAAAGCAAAAGATATTATGGCTGGAACATAACAGTAGACAAGGGAGGATAGTAGTAAATAAATGTGAAGCAGTAATTTGTGGCTGGAGTAAACACAACCTTCAGAGTCTGCCTAGGCCACATAGAGTCATGGAAGTTAATCAGCAAGGCAATGGGTTCAGACCTCTGCTTTAGGATAATAAATCTGCTTTATGCCTCCCGGCAAGTGATTTTTAATAACTAATTTCTGACTCATAAAAACTGAGATAATAAATGTTTATTGCTTTATGACAGTAAGTTTTAGAGTCATTCATTACATAGCAATGGGTAATTAACAGTTTATTCCTTCTGGATTTCTTCAGAACAAATGCCACAAGGTGTTACCAGAGACTTATTTTGTGACTTTAACAGTTTATTTTTAAAGAAGTCTTTGGGAGGGGCGCCTGGGTGGGCTAGTGTTAAGGTCTGCCTTTGGCTCAGGTCATGATCCCAGAGTCCTGGGATTCAGCCCCACATTGGGCTCCCTGCTCAGCAGGAAGCCTGCTTCTCCTTTTCCCGCTCCCCCTGCTTGTGTTCCCTCTCTCGCTGTGTCTTCTATCAAATAAATAAATGAAATCTTAAAAAAAAAAAAAAGTAAGTAGTCTTTAGAAGACTGAAAAGAACATGAACCTGATAGCTCTGGGTCTGCAACTCTGACACTTGCTGGCTGTGTGCCCTTAGGTTAGGTACTTATTGTTTCTGAGCTTCAGAGTCATTATCTAAAAATAAGGTTAATAGTTACCTTAGAGGGGGAGGCCTGGGAAGCTCAGTCAGTTAAGTGTCTGTCTTAACTCAGGTCATGATCCCAGGGTCCTTGGATCAAGTCCTGTGTCGGTCCCCTTGCTCAATGGGGAGCCTGCTTCTCCCTCTGCCTGATGCTCCCCTGTTTGTGCCCTCTCTCTCTCTCTCACCAATAAATAAAGTCTTTAAGAAAAAAATATATTTACCTTAGAGGGCCATTGTGAAGACTAAATAAGCTAGCTTGTTAAGTGCTTGGTATAACCCTGGGATATATTAGGTGCTTGGTAACTAAGTCTCTCCCTACCCCATATGTCCCTACCTCATTTAGCTTGTTTGTGACTTTCCAAAGTCTGTCCCCAGTGGCCAACGCTTTTTTTTTTTCTTAATTTTCAAATAACATTCCCTTTTAGTGATCCAAACCAGAAGAAATACATAATCTCCAGCCTTACTCCAGTCCTACTGCATTGTAATCTAACTTTCAACAAATTCCCCAGGTGATAAGCAAATTCATCGAAACATAACAAGTACTGGACTAGTACATATCCCAAACCTAATAAGGCCAAAACAGAGCCTATATACCTCTCCAAACCTGCCCCACCTCAGGCTTGCCCATCTAAGTAAATGGTATCATCCAGGTGTTCATGCCAAAAACATGGAGTCAACTTTGATAGTTCCCTCTCCCGTGCCCTTTACATCTAGCCAATTACTAAGCCTAATTCCAAAATATATCTGCATCTGTCTCTTTCCATCCCTACACTCACATCTAAGCCACCATTTTCTTTCATCAGAATTACAGCAACCAGGGGCGCCTGGGTGGCTCAGTGGGTTAAGTCTCTGCCTTCGGTTCGGGTCATGATCTCAGGGTCCTGGGATCAAGCCCTGCATCTGGCTCTCTGCTGAGCAGAGAGCCTGCTTCCCCCTCTCTCTCTGTCTGCCTCTCTGCCTACTTGTGATCTCTCGCTTTCAGTGTCAAATAAATAAAATCTTTAAAAAAAAAAAAAAAAAAGGATTACAGCAGCCAGACCAGCTTATCCAGTAGGTATAGGAGGCTGAGCTCCTCCATAACTTACGGGCCCTCAAAAACATTTTAGTTTAAAATTATAATAAAAATACAAATGTTTAGGTCAAAAAATATTTTACTGTATAATATTAATATATTGACCAGCAATCATAAAGTACAATTTTATAAATAATTCTCATGAATATTTACATAGATATACACTGATGTATCCACCACCTACATCAAGACACTAAGTAATCCTTTTCAGAATTTTATTTCAAGTCATGACATAAAATTGCATACTTCTATTGCATAAAATCCTTCCACGCTTTCCCAACCCGCCTGAAATAAAATCCAAACTCCTAAACCTGGTTTACAAAGCCTCACACAGTCTAACTCCTAACTATCTCTCAAACTTCCATCTTGTACCACACCTCCTCCTCCCTTACCATACCCCAGCTACCAGCTTTAAAATCCTCAACTTGGGGCACCTGGGTGGCTCAGTGGGTTAAGCCTCTGCCTTCGGCTCGGGTCATGATCTCAGGGTCCTGGAATCGAGCCCCGCATCGCATCGGGCTCTCTGCTCAGCAGGGAGCCTGCTTCCCCCTCTCTCTCTGCCTGCATGTCATCTCTCTGTCAAATAAATAAATAAAATCTTTTTTAAAAAAATCCTCTGGGACGCCTGTGTGGCTCAGTTGGTTAAGCGGCTGCCTTTGGCTCAGGTCATGATCCCAGCGTCCTGGAATCGAGTCCCATATCAGGCTCCTTGCTTGGCAGGGAGCCTGCTTCTCCCTCTGCCTCTGCCTGCCACTCTGTCTGCCTGTGCTCACTCGCTCGCTCTCCCTCTCTCTCTGACAAATAAATAAATTAAAAAAAAAAATCCTCAACTTGTCAAGGTGGTCTTGTCCTGGAGCTTATGACCCAGGTATGCATCTTCTGCCTTTTCCTAAAGCTCTCCCTAAAGATGTTCACAGGACTGGCAATTTGTAATCCAGATCTGTTCTTTTTTAAAATATTTTCTTTATTTTTATTTATTTGAAAGAGAAAAATAGAGTGGGAAGGAGGGAGAGAGGGAGGCAGCACGCACAAGCAGGATGAGTGGCAGCCAGAGGGAGAGGGAGAAGCAGACTCCCTGCTGAACAGGGAGCCTGACCTGGGGCTCCATCCCAGGACCCTGAGATCATGACCTGAGCAGAAGACAGACACTTAACCAACCGACTGAGCCACCCAGGTGCCGCTCTGGATGTTTTTAAATGTCACTTCTTCAAAGCCCTTCCCTGACCAGGTAGCTTAAAGTTGCACCCAATCATCTTTTAATCAAAGCGCTTAATTAGCTGCAGAGTGCTTATCATCTCTAATATTCATTCACTGCTTATTGTCTGTCTTTCCCCCACTGTACTATAACGTCCTGTGGAGTTTTGTTTTCTGTTGTATTTTAAAATGCCAATAACAGTGCCTGACACATGGTAGGCGCTCAATGAAAATTTTCATTAAAAAACATACTAATACAGCATATGGCAAATAATATGTAATAAAATGTAGCATAAGGTAGGGGAAGCATGAATAACACTTGGCTGTGAAATCCTAAACGCCGGGATTTGACTGAAGGTAGTCGATGAAATGAAGGACTAATTGAGCTACAAGTTCATGGAAATTAAGTGTTCGATATGTTACTTCCTTATTCCTTCTAAACATGCCCAATTAAAACCATCCTTGGGCAAGATATTGGGCTTGTTTTGGTTCAACAGAAATCGACTTTTTAAAAAAATCTCAATTAAATTAACCACATATGTCTTCACACGTGGAAAACCAAAAAAAAAAAAAGAAACTTAGAATCTTCCCTTTCATAAAGTGAATTGCGGGACGCTTATTCCGGGTTCCACCCCACCTCCATTCCGCCCCAGCCTACTGGAACCTCCATGCCTGGCCCCGCCCCTTCCGCTTACCGCACTGGCAGGAAGTTGCCCGATCGTGAAACCCGCCCTCTCGTCCGCGCGTAGCCCTTCGTAAAGCGTGAGGGATTTCGCGACAGCCCAGGCCCCACCCCTTTCGCCACATGTCGCGCAAGTCTTCCCATCCGACGCCGCGCCACCTCCTCGCGCTGCTTTACGAACCTAGAGCAGCGCCGCTCCGCCTCCTGTCTCCCTCCTCACCTCCCCGCCCCCTCCCAGTTTCGCATCTCCTAGCCCGACGCTCCCGCTATAATCACGTGACTGCCTCATCCGGGTCCTTTGCGTTCTCTCTCCCTCTCCCAACATGGCGGCCTCAGGTGAGTGAGCGGCCGAGCGCGGCCAAGGACCAGGCTCATCAGCCATTCTCCGTGCCTGATCCACTGATTCCCTGGAGTCGGGAAGCGGGCGGCACCGCTTTCCTTCGAACTTTGGTGCTGCGGCAGGCTCGTGGCTTGGCTATGTTAGGTTATCGCCTCGGGATGTTTAGGGGGAGGGGAAGGTGTCCTTCCCCTCCCCCCTCACACCCTTTTCACCCGGTCAGCGCGAGGTTGGAGCGGGGAGTAATGATGGACTCTGTCTTGAGTTGGAGTGATGAGGCGCAGAAAGATCTGTGGGAGGCGTGAGGCCTTCTCGTAGACGTGAAGCACTGTGCCCGCGTGGAGGAAGGAAGGAGGCGGTTGGCGCGCGGACGGGTGCACAGTAGAATACGTCTCCCAGGCGCGAGGCCGTTGCGGACGGGAGTGGGGGCAGGGGAATAAAGAGGGGGGGCAGTTAGAACACGAGCGCGAGTCGGTGGAGGGGCGGGGGGGAAGGCGACGACGCGCCTGCGCGGTAGGAGGGACAAGGGTAGCGGAGACCGGCGCGCCTTAAAAGCACGCGCAAGGGCCCAGATGGGGAGGTTTTACGCGCATGTGTTGCTTTCCCTGTGTCCTTCCACTCTCTGCTCTTCCCGTTTTAGAGTGGGGCCCGGCCCCTATATTTTTCCAAGAATGAATGTGTTAGGTTTGGAGGTTGAAGCTGCTGGAGTTAGGTGGGGGTGGGGAACCCAGTGTGGTGCGCCCACGTGTTGGAGGAGAGAAAGCAAGGATGGAGACCTAGATTTCCTCTAGGCCCTTTTTTTTTTTTTTTTTTTAATTCAATCAGTACGTGTTTACTGAGCGCAAACTAGGGTAGGCATGGTTCTAGGTGTTGGGGTTGGATAAAATGGTGAACAAGATCAGAACCCTTGACAGCTTCCATTTTGGTTTATTTTGATAGCTCCGATAGTAGAGTTATCTTTTTTTTTTTTTTATAACTGCACAACTGGGGAGTGCTTTTAAAATAATACTAGTGAATAGAATTGGGGGTTTTTTAGACGACTTTGGAGTCGAGAATATCCGTGTCCTACAGGTCAGCTTGCATTTCTCAAGGACTTGGCAATGGGCTTTGGAACATTTTCAGCATCCATTTATTTTAATTTAGGGGGTGATAGTTTCTCACTCATGGTCATGCATTCTACAAAACAGTGCTTGAACCCTTGCCATCTGTAGACACTCACTTCTCATCAAGAATTTATTTCCTCTGTTACATAGGAGACTAAGAATTATGTCTGTTCTTGGAAAACGTTGAAGGAGTTGAGGTGCATTTGAACATGATACCTTTCATTGGTGTGGAGCTTGACAGTTGACCAGGCTCTTGTGTGTATGTTGTCTCATTTGATCCTCTGATATAATGTAGGCAGATGGTGGTATCTCCCAGATGAGAAAGATGAAATTAATTTGTCCAAGGTCACATGGCTGCAGGTGGCAGAGCAAGGTCAAAATCTTTGAGACTCCTGACTGCCCTCCATTATCAACTTGGAAATAACAAGGTTGGCTTCCATGTTATCAAGTGTAGGGTACTTATTAGGCCTGGATTTGCCGTCTTGACAGCTTAGTGCCATAATTTAGTGAAAAGCCTGCATTCCCTTTTCACTATAATTTGTGGGATTTTTAAGGGTGGAAGACACTTCAGCGGTCTGTGCCCTTCATTTTACAGAACTGAGTGAAATCAGGACTGGTTAAAGGCATTTGCTTGATGTCCCCTTCTCCTGCTCTTCCACATTTACTCTATCCCCTTTGAGCCCCTCATCTCTTTTCTTTAAGTTGGTTCTATAAATCTTAGCATTGTAGTATATGTAAGGGACACTGATAGTATTAGAGTACAAGGTTACATCTGACAGTCTGCCTTTGAGGAATTTGGGATTTATCAAACGTCTTTTCCCATTTAAATCTTTTCCAATCTCATTGATTTTGTTCAGTGGCCGATATTCCCAGATTTGGCTGTGTTAATGAGACTATAAAATTCTTCATATATATTTAGATAAACTTCTTGATGAAGCATCTTGTTGAAAGTTGACCTTATATTTTCTCAGTGAAAATACACATGATAGAACTTCACAATCCTCTTGTAAATGAAACTGAAAAATTCTTTGCGGCAATACCAATATCCAGTTGACCCATTACTGATTTTCAAGAACTGAAAGTGTCCCAGAGCAGGCTACTGAACTGCTTACTTATAGGGAATCAAATGTCTTTGATACAGGTTAACATTTTTTTTTTGAAGATTTTATTTATTTATTTGACAGATAGAGATCACAAGTATACAGAGAGGCAGGCAGACAGAGAGAAGGAAGCAGGCTCCCTGCTGAGCAGAGAGCCCGATGTGGGGCTCGATCCCAGCACCCTGAGATCATGACCTGAGCCGAAGGCAGAGGCTTAACCCACTGAGCCACCCAGGCGCCCCCAGGTTAACATTTTTTAGACAAATGCTTTCAAATTGGAAAATAGTGCTGGTATGCACAGAAGGCCTTTCATTTGCATAGCGCTTCAAAATGTCATATGTGGCATCTCATTTGGTTATTTTGATGGGGAGAGGACAGTATCCAACGGTTGTTTTCAGACAATGCTGGTCCTTATAGTTTAAAAGAGTTTTATTATATGCTTTTCATACAAAGTTTCCCCTGCTACCCAGAAGTAGAACATACTGGGGTTTTTTTGTTGTTTTTTAAAGACTTTATTTTATTTATTTATTTACTTGAAAGAGAGAGCATGACAGGGGGGAGGGTCAGAGGGAGAAGCAGGCTCCCTGCTGAGCCAGGATTCAATCCTGGGACTCCAGGATCATGACCTGAGCTGAAGCAGTCACTTAACCAACTGAGCCACCCAGGTACCCCCAAGTGCATATTTTCAAGTATGTGTATGCACACTTACAAGTACCCACACCAGAGTCAGTTTTGAATTTTTATAGCTCTTCTCTCACCAAGAAGCTCCAAGTACTTTTTTGTAGTGGTTAGCATGATGTGTGTTGGGTGCTTGTTTTATATTTTTTATGTAAATGAACAAATCGAGTATGGAAAGGTAAGGGAAAGGCATTGTGGCCTTTTTTTCCAGTTGTGTCAATTTGAAGAAGTTGGGTCATGGGACTAAACTGGTGGGTGGAGGTGTTGGAGCATATTCTGACTTCGTTTTTATTCTCCACTGTGCTCAACTGTAGCACACTAATGGCGAGACCTGTCGACACCATGGTATTGCATTGTATGAAACCTCATGGCTTGGCTCTAAGGAGCAGCATAGGGGTGCCAGTCCTTAAGCATCTGCCTTTGCCTCAGGTCATGGTCCCAGGGTCCTGGGATTGAGCCCCACATCAGGCTCTCCGCTAAGCAGAGAGCCTGCTTCTCCCTCTCCCACTGCCTGCCGCTCTGCCTACTTGTGCTCTCTGTCTCTCTGTCAAATAAATTTTTAAAAATTTTTTTTAAAAGGCAACATAAATAGTTTAGTTCTAGGCACTCTGGTCGGGCTCATTATATTTATACAGACCATATGGTTTCCTTAAGGAAATACTTGTTGATCATTAATTCATTTTTAATTCTGGAGAATTTTGCAGGATTCACTTTACATAAAGAAATTTCTTGCCCCATTAGAAGTCATTTCTTCTGCCACCCCCCCCATCTGTTTCTTTGTATTTACCTATTCTGAACATTTCATATAAATGAAGTCATACAACATGTGGACTTTTGTTACTAGCTTCTTTCATTTAACATTTTTTCAGGGTTCATCCATGTTACAGGATGTATGGGTGCTTAGTTCCTTTTTATTGCAAAATCTATTGTATGGACATCTACATTTTATTTATCCATTCATCATTTGATGGAAATTTGGGTTGTTTCCAGTTTTTGCTTATTATGTATAATGCTGCTGCAATCATGTACAGGTTTTTATGATACTTTCTAACTTCTTAGCCTGTAGATACTAACATTCAGAAGAATTGGTAATCCTGTAAAATAAGTGGGACTTAGTTTGGCAAGATCTAAAATGAAGAAACTTAAGTTTTGACACAGCCCCCTCTGAATGTTAAGAGCTTTGTGAATTCTCCTTCCTAAATAAGAAATAATAGCTAAAGATACAGAAGTAGGGATGCATTGTACCAATCAGCTTTATTGCTAATGGTGCTTTAAGGTGTCCTTTTGGGGGCACCTGGGTGGCTCAGTCCGAAAGCATCTGCCTTTGGCTCAGGTCATGATCCTAGAGTCCTGGGATTGAGCCCCACTTCAGGCTCCATGCTCAGCAGGAAGTCTGCTTCTCCCTCTGACCCTTCCACCTCTTGTGCTCTCTCTCAGATAAATAAATAAAATCTTTTTTCTTCTTCTTCTTTTTCTTTTCTTTTTCTTTTTTTTTTTTTTTAAGTGTCCTGGGGCACCTGGGTGGTCCAGTCCTTAAGTGTTTGCCTTTGGGTCAGGTCATGATCCCAGGGTCCTGGGATCCAGCCCTGCATGGGACTCCCTGCTCAGCAGAGAGCCTGCCACTCCCTCTCTCACTCCCCCTGCTTGTGTTCCCTCTTTCTCTGTGTCTCTGTCAAATAAATAAATAAAATCTTTTAAAAAAAAAAAAAAAAGTTCTTTTGAAATTAAGATTTAGTAGCCAGTCCATAGATTTTTGTCACTTCAGTATCTGACAGTTGGTGCTTTTATTGCTAATACAGTACAGTGGTAACAGGAAAACGTTCTAAGAAAACTAAATGAATCCTCTGTTTTTTATATACTGCAGCCTGATAAATCCTGAAGACTCAGTTTATTGCAGCCACTTCCAGTAGTATGCTTTATATAGGGCTAACATCCCTTTTTATTTGTCCTTTTATGTATTGATGTGAAACCACCACTTAAACCAGTGGTTCTCAACCAGGAGACAATTTTGTCTCACCCACAGAGGAGTCATTTACAGTGTCTGAAGGCATTTTTGGTTGTCACAGCAGGGTGGGGGTTTTGGTACTGGTTGGAAATGCTGTTAAACCTCCTACAGTGCACAGGACAGCCCCTGCACAACAAAGAATGACCCAGCCTAAAATGTCAATGGTGCAGAAGTTGAGAAACTATAAATAAAGAGTTAAGCTGGTATTAGTTGTAAAAACCCCGGTTTATTAAGGACACAGGTGTTTTGTCTCTCGTTTAAGGACTTGTAGACTTAAAAGTTTTTGAAAATGCTATCTTTTAAGCTCTTATTTAACCTATAAGAGTATATAAAAAGCTTCACAAATTCCTGGTACTTGTTCAGTAAGTTGCAGTAGTAACTAAATCAGAGGATTTAAAATTCCTGGGATATGTGTGTGTTTTCCCTTAGTCCATGTGGTTTTGACCTTAAATAACTGAGACATTTACTGTTTGTTACATGAAGTGGTTGGTTAAACTTTTTAACCAATTCACATCAGATTTAAAGGAAATTAAGAGTTGGGGAAAAAAAAGAGTTGGACCAGTTAGATCATGTGGCAAGGAATTGATAAACCTGGAACATTAAACAATACTTTCCTTAATCCAGAGAAAATTGTTGAAATCCTAAACATGTAATGGGCCTAGATTCTAGAGTAGCAAAGGGCATGGAGGACTTAGATAATATCATTTCTCAGTTATTCGAGTAAAATAGAGTGGAACAAACACTGGCATCCACTTTAGTTTACTGATTTTACTTTCTAAGGGCTAGTTACTTTAAATCTGTTTCTATTTGTACTAAGTTATTGCTGCTGCTAGATTTTAAAAAACGTAAGTTACAGATCTTGTGAAAGAATTTTATCTTTAAATGAAGATCATCCATCATCCAGTGATTTCTCAGAAGTTTTTGGAGGAGACGGCAACAGAATCAGAGGAGAAATGAAGATATGTGTTTTAAAGACATTCTGAACAAACAGAATGCTTTAGTGCCTCTTTTTTTAAGTTCTGATGTTTAGTTTATTATTTTGAAATTTCCAGTAACATTAAAGGAGAGGGAAATTTGTTGGTCAAGAGTCCAGGGTTTAAAAAAAAATCAAGGGATACAATTTGAGAAACCCTGATCTAGAAAGTTGGTATAAGCCAAAATCAGGCCAAAGACAGGTTAATTCCAGATTCTGCTCTTTTTGGTAATAGATACTTAGTAGGACGAAGAGGACGGGGATGCCTTAATCAAATTATTATTTTTATGTTGAACTTGACCTCATTGTATGGACTAGCCATCAGTTCTGTTTTTATTTCCCCAGTGACTAGACAGATCAATAATTGGGTATTAGCTTTGGATACTAGGTTAAGCCCCATGAGGGTAAGGATCTGTAGCTAGCATCATATTAGTCCCCATCACGTTGAATTAGAGGATGTGGAAAAGGTGGAAATAAGTTTCTACACTGTAAGCATTCAACCTCAGAGGCAGGCTCTGTGTCTTGTTTGTGTTCACTTATTAAATTTCTCCTAGGCTTTTGCATATAAGCTAGGGGCAGTATCAATGCTGTAGTACCCAACCTCTGCATTACTGCTTTCTTTCAAAGCATAAAATAGATCCAAACTATAACCTGGTTAATCAGAATTTCAGACAGGACTGGTAATAAGTCACTTCAAAGAATCATGAAAACTACATTCACTCCCATCTTTACTCTGTATTACTGCAGCCAAGTTCATCTGGTCAGCTCATTGAGACCATAGGCTCCAGCTTCTTAGTGTGTTCATAACATTCATAGCAAGCAGGTCATCTTTATTTCCAGAAATTTGGGTGTTTTGTTGTTTGTTTAAAGTGTGGAGGACAGAGGGAAAGAGAGAATACCTGCAGAGTGCAGAGCCCAAAGATGAGGAGCTCAGTCCCACCACCTGGAGATAATGATGACCTGAGCAGAAATCAGAAGTTGGCCACTTAACGAACTGAGCCACAAAGGCTCCTCCTGAGAGTTGGATTTTAAAAGAAAGAGTCCTGGTGAGAGAGGGACCTTCAGTTAAATGGTTGCATCATGTTACAAATTCTTAGTCTTCTTGGGTTGAAAATTAGATGAGAATTGGAACATGGAGGAGAAATTCATGATTATAAAAGCCACAAAACTGGTCTTTGTTACAGCAAAGCTGCTTGCTTTTTTTCTTATCATGTAGGGGCTGCTCTCAGGAGCAAGTTTTAGAACCCCAGTTAGTCCTTTCAGCTCTTATGCTGTAGCTGCTGACTGGAGCCATCTCAGAAAAAGTCCTGAGAACTAGATAATTAAAGAGCCGAGGTCAGTCCACTAGAGAGAGCCATTTGGAAATGTGTAAAGCTTTCATATCCATAGATAACCTTCATATGTGTTGGTTCTTAGGGTCTCTTGTGTTTTCCCTTCCATACCCTATCTCCTTTTCATCTGTGGTGTTAGCGTAGGGAAGGAGAGAATTTTTTTCCATAGAGAGCAGGAAGAGCCAGCTCTGTGTAGAGTCTTATTGTGTGAAAACTTTTTCAAATGACAGTAACACAGTTTACTATGGTTATGATACCCCCTTCTCCCATAGAACTAATAACAAGCTTAGAGGCTGGAGCTCCTGTGGGGAGAGCCCTAGATTTGGTATCCAGAACCCTGGGTTTAATTCTAGCTCTGCTATCTAATATCTCTGTAACTGTAGGCTAGTCATTTAACCTCTCTGAGACTTAGTTTTCTTTTCTGTAAATTGATAGTAATGATTCCTGCCTCATGTGGTCATTTTACAATCCTCATAAATGCCAAAAAGAATGGTGGGAGTTTTGTTTTAGTTCTTTGTACACCAGGAGTAATGGATATAGTCACCTGTCTTAAACACAAGTAGTTACTAAATAAAAAATTTCCCATGATATATGAGTGAATATAGTAGAAATTAAAAAGTTGACTCCCACCCCAGTCTTAATGTTGAAATCTTTCTAGACCCTTTCCCATACATAAATAATTTATTTTGTCAGTTTTCGTTGGGTTTTCTTGCTGTGTCAGGATGTTGTGCTTTGTCCTTATTTATATCTGTGTAATATACCATCACATCCTTTGGTGGCCCTTTATGTTGCTTTCTTTAACAGTAGCGCACTGTACAATTCTTTAATACCCAAGGAATGACAATCTTTCTTTTGCCTTTTCGAAACAGCAAAAAAGAAGAATAAGAAGGGGAAAACCATCTCCCTAACAGACTTTCTGGCTGAGGATGGAGGGACTGGGGGAGGAAGCACCTATGTCCCCAAACCAGTCAGCTGGGCTGATGAAACAGATGACCTGGAAGGAGATGGTAATTTTTTTCCCCCATCATGCTTGGAGTTTTCCTTCTCTTCGAGGCCAGACCCATTCCATAGTAATGGTTCACACTTGTAATCTGAAAGGAACTTACTCATTTTATAGAACACTGAGTCTTATATTTGTGTATTCCATAGAATTTTTAGATTTAGGCTGTAAGTTTATGATTAGGGACTGAAGTGATTCAGGAGACCTTAGTACTAGTTCTGGCTCTTATTAACAGGCTTTTCTCAAGGTATTAATTTAACCCTCATTTTCATTTCAAAAGTTGAAGACTAGATTACTAAAATTCTATGACATCCTGATACATGTAATCCATAAGCTGTTTATGTTCAGAATCAAGGGATAATTTGTTCTGGGAGCTATTTTCTAGGAAGTCATGGATAAACAAAAATGGTCTGAGGAATGGGACAGAATTGGGTTGTGTTTGTTTTGTTTCATTTTTAAGAGAAGGATAAACCATGAAGAAAACACTGTCCACCTAAAAAGTTAGGAATGTGAGAGTTGTCAGCAGTGTTTAAATACATTTGGACTGCGAGGGTTTGAGTCCTGCCTCTACTAAGATTATCATCTACTGCTCTGCCATCTTTGTGATCTTGGGCAACTTATTGAATATTCCTGAAATCTGCATTTCCGTTTCTGTACAGTGGGTACAATCTCACAGGGTTAAGAAAAAGATAAGATGGAATATAATGAGTATAAAATACCTGGCTCATCCTGACATTCCATAAGTACTTGATACTTTTCTTTTTCTTTGCTGCATAAGGAATGAGAGTTACCATGATATTGTTAACAAAAGCCTGGGCCTTTAAAGGCCTCAGAATACTTCAAAACCAAGAGATAGTGAATACTGAGTCTCTTTGCATTTCTAACCTGATTCTGACATTTCAGAAGCACTTTCTCTTAGATAAAAAGGGACTTAACCAAGGGCACTTTACAGTTCTTTCCTGATGTAGCTTATTTAATCCTTGGCAGTTAGCATGGGTTCTCTTAGTCTAGAACAGCGGTAAGGGAAGTTTGCTCTAATTTCTTCTGTTCGCTTTCCTATCCTAGTTTCAACCACTTGGCACAGTAATGATGACGACGTGTATAGGGCACCTCCAATTGACCGTTCTATCCTGCCCACTGCTCCACGGGCTGCTCGGGAACCCAATATCGACCGGAGCCGTCTTCCGAAATCGCCACCCTATACTGCTTTTCTAGGGAACCTGCCCTATGATGTGACAGAAGAATCCATTAAGGAATTCTTTAGAGGATTAAATGTAAGTATAAAGGGTTAAGGCAATTAACTAGATACGGAGAGTGACTAGATATTAACTAGATATGGAGAGAGAGATACTGGTTGTGACTATCTCTGAATTTCTAAGCTAGGAAAGAGTCTGAGATTGAATCTAGATGTGGAAGAAATGGGTGTTTAGGCCCTTTGAGAATGTTCTTGTCCCACACTCTTTTTTAAAAAAATTTTATCTCTTTGTCAAGAGAGAGAGCACACAAGCAGGGGGAGCAGCAGGCAGAGGGAGAAACGGGCCCTTATAAGTGATAGACCCAGGAACACCTGCCTGGCTCAGTCAGTGGAGCATGCAACCCTTGATCTCAGGGTCATGAATTTGAGCCCCACATTGGGCATATAGATTACTCAGAAAGTAATAATAATAATAACCCAGTTAGGTTGTAAGGCAGAAAGTTTGTCTGAACTCAATTCTGTTAATGACACTCAGGCTTCTATAAGAATCACTTTTTAATTTTGAATATGAATACTTTTAACTGGAAAATGTGTAATTTATACTAACAAAAGTGTGCTGAAATGTATTAAAGGTTCTGTGAGCTTGGTGCCACATATAGTGGAATTCACAGTGTTTATAGGCATGCTTAAAAAGCTAAAGGGGGGATGTTTGGAATGCTGATCTAGGAGATTCCAGAAAGATGGAAAAGTGAGTATACAGGTCCTCAGGAGAAGTCCTTTTTCCAAACTTTGATTTAAAAAAAATACTTAGGATATGGGGTGCCTGGGTGGCTCAGTCCATTAAGCGTCTGTCTTCAGGGGCACCTGGGTGGATCAGTTGTTAAGCGGCTGCCTTCGGTTCAGGTCATGATCCTAGGGTCCTGGGATCAAGCCCTGCCTCAGCCTTCCTGCTCAGTGGGAAGCCTGCTTCTCCCTCTCCCACTCCCCCTGCTTGTGTTCCCTCTTCAGCTCGGGTCATTATCCCAGGGCCCTGGGATTGAGCCCTGCATTGGGCTCCCAGCTCGGCAGTGAGTCTGCTCCCCCCTCTCCCTCTGCTTGCTGCTCCCCTACTTATGCTCACTCTCTGTCAAATAAAAAAATCTTTTTAAAAAGTAAATAAAAATACTTAGGACACCTGGCTGGCTCAGTCAATAGAGCATGTAACTTTTTTTTTTTTTTTTAAAGATTTTATTTATTTAGGCAGAGAAGCAGGCAGAGAGAGAGGAGGAAGCAGGCTCCCCGCTGAGCAGAGAGCCCGATGTGGGGCTGAAGGCAGAGGCTTTGGCCCACTGAGCCACCCAGGCACCCCGAGCATGCAACTTTTGATCTTGGGTTGTAAGTTCAAGCCCCACACTGGGGGTAGGAATTATTTAAAAAACAAAATCTTAAAGAAAGATACTTAAGACTTAAAAAAAAATCAGAAAGAGTCACAATTTCCAGTCCTTTTGGGTTTTCTCCAGAGTTTTAGCCAATGGGAACATACTAAAAAGTACATTTCCTTGGAGTGCCTGGCTGGCTCAATCAGTTGAGCATTGGACTCTTGATCTCAGGGTGGTGAGTTTGAGCCCCATATTGGGAGTAGAGTTTACCGCCCCCCTTTAAAAAAGTGTATTTCCTTTAAAGATCTGCTGTCTCCTTCATTCTTACTTTGTTTTTGACTCCGTAGAGTCTATTCTCTGCACTGGGCTACCAACTTATGGGTGGCTTTTTTGGTGGTGGTTTTGTTGTGTGTTTTTTGTTTTGTTTTGTTTTTGTGTTTTTTGCTTTGGTTTTTTTTTTTTTTTTTTTTTTTTTTTTTTTTTTTTTTTTTTTTTTAGATTTTATTTATTTATTTGACAGAGTGAGCGAGCACAGGCAGACAGAGTGGCAGGCAGAGGCAGAGGGAGAAGCAGGCTCCCTGCTGAGCAAGGAGCCCGATGTGGGGCTCGATCCCAGGAGGCTGGGATCATGACCTGAGCTGAAGGCAGCTGCCTAACCAACTGAGCCACCCAGGTGTCCCTGTTTTGTTTTTATTATTTTTTAAGTATCTCAGCACTCAGTGTGGGGCTCATACTCAACCCTGAGATCAAGAGTCAACATGCTCAGGGTGCCTAGATGTTTCAGTCAGTTGAGCATCTGACTCTTGGTTCCAGCTCGGGCCACAATCTCATGGGTTATGGGATTGAGCCCTGTGTCAGGCTCTGTGCTGAACAGGAAGTCTACTTGAGGATTCTCTGCCTATGCCCTGGCTTGAATGCTGCTCTCTTTCTGTCTCTCTCTAAAATAAATAAAATCTTTTAAAAAGTCCCATGCCCTACTGACTGAGTGAGCCAGGCACCCCACAATGTGATTATTTTTTGACTGCCACCTATAAATCTCTCTATGAATTTGTAGTACAACTAGAAGCCTGACCTGTTTTTAATTTCACTTTCTTGCCCTCTTCTGTATGGTGTTGAATAACCTCTGGCCCATTCAGGCTTCTCACTGTTAATGCTCTAGAATTGGTCTGGAGCTACTTCTTTCATATTTTCTTCCTTTTCCTGCTCTATTGAAGAGGTGGCTTAAACTATAATTTAAAAGAGGCTATAACAAAATCTGTGTCTTGGGGACAGAGAAAAGTATCACATCAGTGCTGCAGAAGAATATAACTTGAATACATGTAAAATACCGAAGGATTGAAGTAAAAGGGTAAGAAGATATATGGAAGCCATCAAAAAGCTGGCCAGAAAATAGCTAAAAGTATTTGGAAATGGTCCTAAAATTGGAAATGAAGAGTACATACCTGTTGTAAATAATAAATACAAATTAGGACCAGGGAAAGGTTTTTTTATGAAACTTGAAGGAGTCCTGCAAACCTGCAATTAGAAAACACGGGGTAACCTCAAAACCAGGTTAGAGTAAATTTTTTCTGTGCTTTAAGACTAAGAATTCACCAGTTTGCCATCTTAGAATTCAACAGAAGAAGTAGGCCTGATAGGGGTTTACAATCCAGTGTTTGATTCAGCCAAGCTATTGTTAATATATGAAGATAGTAACATTTCTCAGGTAAGGTCTCCAAGAAGTACACTGCCTAGAAACCTGGCAGAAACGGAGTTGAATTTCTGAAATAGAATTGGAAATATGTATTAAAACCAACTATAAGGGGGTACCTGGTGGCTCAGTGGGTTAAGCCTCTGCCTTCGGCTCAGGTCATGAAATCAAGGTCCTGGGATCGAGCCCGGCATCAGGTTCTCTGCTCAGCAGGGAGCCTGCTCCCCCCACCCACCGCCTGCCTCTCTGCCTACTTGTGATTTCTCTCTTTCTCTCCGTCAAATAGGTAAATAAAATCCTTTAAAAAAATAAAACCAACTATAATATAGACATAAAGAGATGACTAAAATGAACTGATCGTGGAATGGATAGTTGATTTTTATTGAAAAACAACTAGGGGCACCTGGGAGGCTCAGTGGGTTAAATCCTCTGCCTTCAGCTCAGGTCATGATCCCGGGGTCCTGGGATCTAGCCCCGAATTGGGCTCTCTGCTCAGCAGGGAGCCTGCTTCCTCCTCTCTCTGCCTACCTGTGATCTCTGCCTGTCAAATAAATAAATAAAATCTTAAAAAAAAAAAGAAAACTAAAAACTTGATTTGTAGAATGAGGCAAAAGTCAGGGATGCAAGGACTACCCTGAACTCATGTTCGTTTTGTTTTGGTTTTGGGGGGTTTTTTAAAGGGTTAAATTCATACTCAAATGGAAAAGGTTCATTGGCTTACAATGAAGTCTGTCTTCTGTCGTCCCTTTGCACGAGTTTTCCTTCTAAAGACAACCAGGTTCTTGTGGTTTGTTTTTTTGTTTTAAGTAGGCTCTAGGCCTAGCATGGAGCGCATTGTGGGACTTGAACTCACAACCCTGAGATTAAGAGTCAAGTGCTTAATGGACTCAGCCACCCAGACGTCCTTGTGTGTTCTTCAGAGAAATTCACTGCATGTACAGTGGTTGGAGGCGGGCGAGACAAATGAACAAGAACACTCAATTGGGAAATATGTTTCTTTACTCCTTCAGATCAGTGCAGTGCGTTTACCTCGTGAACCCAGCAATCCAGAGAGGTTGAAAGGTTTTGGTTATGCTGAGTTTGAGGACCTGGATTCTTTGCTCAGTGCCCTGAGCCTCAACGAAGAGGTAAAGAAAAGAAAAGAAGGTGGGGAGTTTGAGGGGTGGGAGCTAACCAGTCTTAACATTTATCAATATTATTTTTGGTTGGGTCACTAGCTATTTCAAAGATTGTCATAGTATCTACAAAGAAAAGCACAGTGTAACACCTGACATTCAAAAATCTAGCAGGTCTCATTTTGCTTTAGCAAATTCAGTAGGCTCCAATAACTCAGGGAAGGTACTCCGGTGGAAAATAATGGAAGAAACCCACCACAACCACGTCTTTAATAGAAGCTCTCTTTCATTCATTCACAGCTTTGTCTCAACTCTCATGGCTTTGCTTTTTAAAATAATCTGACCAGATCAAAGCAAATAGAAAAATGATGTTAATCAGTTTGGTGTTAAAAGCATTATCTGGTTTTCAGGGAAGTTAACAGTGTTTTGATAATTTTAAGAGAGTTTGGAAACATTTCTCAGTTGAATGTCATTTGTAATACATTTTCCTAGGAATCTCCTGCAGGAAAATGACAATCAACATTTAGTGCTTCTGCTTTTTAACATTGCCCATAGATGTTTTTCTGTCCAGACACACAAGAGATTAGTAGGGAAAGGATATTGAGCTATTAATACATGAGGGGGATACGGGGATTAAATCTGACTAATTAAAGTTATTTGAGTAATTTGTGCCATGCAGTGATCCTTAAGCTAGCCCAAGCAGGATATTTTAAAGATTTAATTACCTGTTAGTTATGAAAGTTTCTAGTATAAGACCTGCTTTTGTGTTTTGTTTTGTTTTTTTTTTAACCTCTAGTGACTAAAAATCAAACTAATTGTATCTGGGAAGGAAAGGGGCTTTTTTTTCCTCTTTTAATTCCAGAAACCCCTTAACTGTTTGTTGAGAAGGCAATTTCCAGGTCCATTTGTGCCAAAACTCTATGGTTCCAATCTGCCATTTGACGAGATGAAATCAGTATTCCTCCTTTCTCATAATTGAGTACAACTATGATACTCAGAAGTAAATTACAAAAATGAAATACATGAAAAGCTTAAAGTTGTTCCAAAGTTTTTCTTCTCAGATCATTTTCAGGTTTTATTAACCTTACTAATTTTTAACATCCGTCTGGATAAGGGGAAGAATACCATACAGTTTTATTATTTGAAGTTTGCTGAATTGTCTATTATGTAAATGCTGTCATGGTCCAGACTTAGGAGTTACTTTGTTTCTAGAGATTGCATCATAGTGGCATTTAATATAATTCCGGGTGTTTTCAACGAAAATTGGCTGTTATACTTCTTCAGCTGTGGATTCTACTGTGAAATGAGGAAAGATCAGCAGTAGAATTAATTGGGTTCAAAGTGTATAAATAATGATGTGGGAAGGGGAAGTCAGAGGGTGTCCTGGAGGAACTGATTTATCCAAAGGTAATATTGAGTGGAAGAACTTGAGATAATAGAGACCATGCTTGTTGCACCTTTGCTGTGCATAGTAGGAGCTCCACAAATGTCTGAATGAATCATTGTTCTGGACCCAGATACGCCTTTTATTAGCTAGTTGCCCCAAAATTATTTTCAGTTTATTATACTTGATAAATTGCCTTTGATAGTTAAAAGGCATATTTTGTGAAATACAGCTTTATAAAAATAGTAAGATAATTGATGTGATGTTGATATAAGTCCAACTTAAATTTGTTAATTCTAAGGGGTTATTTCAGTTTTCAAGTCTTTATAAAGGATTCTTTAGCCAACAAATTGGAGTGTTGGCTAGATTACAGTGTTTTTCCTTTATCTTCCTTCCCCCAGTGCTTCTGCTATGCCCAGACGTTCAAGGTCACTCATGGGATTTGTGCATAATGGGGCAAAAGGTTGGTTAATGTGGTCCTATGCTCTCAGTCTCTAGGTAACAGGAGAATTCGAGTGGACGTTGCTGATCAAGCACAGGATAAAGGTAAGAAAGCTGATAGAAATTTTCCTGTTTTGTTTTGGTCCTGAGATGACAAAGCAGAGGCACCCTTTCCCAGAAAATTTTCATAGAATTGGAGAGCGGTAGGCCTACCTGAAACGAGAGCACTAGTTCTCAACAAAGGATGATTTTGCCCCACAGGGGGTGTTTATCAGTGCGTGGAGACATCTAGAGTTATCAGAACTGGGGAGTGCTGCTGACCCCTACTGGGTAGAATCCTGCGGTCGATCATAGGACATGCATAGGACAGCTCCCCACAGCGAAGAATGTTCTGCCCAGAGCACTGATAGTATTGAAGAGGGGAAACCCTGATTGATCTGGGTGAACATGAATACGTAATAAATAGATGAGGTGTACCTAGCAGAACAAGAAGGGCTTGATTCATTTATCCAGTCTATCGGGGGTGGGGTCTGGGTGTGTGAGAAATACTAGGCAGAAGTTTTTGTGCGCTAACTTGTGGTTTTCAAATTTCTATCTATAGACAGGGATGATCGTTCTTTTGGCCGAGATAGAAATCGGGATTCTGACAAAACAGATACAGACTGGAGGGCGCGTCCTGCCACAGACAGCTTCGATGACTACCCGCCGAGGAGAGGTGATGATAGCTTTGGAGACAGTAAGTTCATTTTTATCAAGTGAGTTTCTTCTGTGTTCTGGGGACTTTGTAATAGGATAAGTATATGAATGTAAATGACCACATAAGTATAAAGGGAGTGAGTAGTATACCCCCCCAAAATTTTATAATACCCAAAGGAATTGATAGAGGCAAAAGAATTTGATAAATTTATAATTAAAAAAAAAAACCTTGCCAGATAAAGAATAAATCAAGATTTCTTTCTCTTTTGAAAAACAGTTGTTTAGGGGCACCTTCGTGGCTCAGTCAGTTAACCTTCAACTCTTGGTTTCAGCTCAGGTCATGATCTCAGGGTCATGAGATCCAGCATCTTGCCAAGGTCAATGCTGGGCAAGGAGCGTGCTTAAGATTGTCTCTCTACCTCTGTGCCCCTCCAAAAAAAAATAATAACATAAATAAAAATAAGAACAATTGTTTACAAAGAAACCCAACTGATCTTATAAAGAAAGGAACAAAAGTTCAGCAAGGTTGTTGGGTTAAGGGGAGCCTGGGTGGCTCAGTAGGTTAAGCCTCTGCCTTCAGCTCAGGTCATGATCTCAGGGTCCTGGGATCAAGCCCCTGTATCGGGCTCTGCTCAGCAGGGAGCCTGCTTCCCCCCTCTTTCTCTGCCTGCCTCTCTGGCTACTTGTGATATCTCTCTCTCTCTCTCTCTGTCAAATAAATAATACCTTTTTTAAAAAAAAAAAAAAAAAAAGATTGCTGGGTCGGTCGTTAAGCATCTGCCTTTGGCTCAGGTCATGATCCCAGGGTTCTGGGATCAAGCTCCGCATTGGGGTCCTTGCTCGGCAGGAAGCCTGCTTCTCCCTCTCCCAGCCCCCCTGCTTGTGTTCCCTCTCTCGCTGTGTCTCTCTCTGTCAAATAAATAAATAAATCTTTTAAAAAAAAAAAAAAGATTGCTGGGTTAAGAGCATTATACAAAAAGATGGGTTGCATTACTAGCAGCCAACAGTTAAAATGGAATTTTTTAATACACCTTTTAAAATAATAGAAAATTCATTTACTTCAAAAATAATAAATATCAGGCGCCTGGGTAGCTCAGTCATTAAGCGTCTGCCTTTGGCTCAGGTCATGATCCCAGGGTCCTGGGATCAAGCCTCAAGTCAGGCTCCTTGCTCAGCGGGGAGCCTGCTTCTCCCTTTCTGCTCCCCCTGCTTGTGCTCTCCTGTGTTATCTCTGTCGAATAAATAAATAAAATCTTTTTAAAATAATAATAATGATAAATGTCTACCACGTGCCAGATAGTGTTCTAAGTTCAAGATATAGCAGTGAACAAAACAAACAAAAATTGTATCCTCATTGGACATTCTTTATACTGGGGGAAAGAAATGGTGCTCAAATAAATCAACTATAATTTAGAAAAAGGAGAAGGGAAATAGAGAATGTCCTTAGGTACGAGTTGGGGTGAATCAACAACTTTGACATACACCACCTAAATCCAACAAAAGATAGACAAAACTTTCATGGGGAAAATCAGCAACTTTATTGAAATATGTGAAGAAAGAAACACTAATACAGTAAAGAAATGACAGAAATTTTTCCATATCATAAAACATAATATACACATAATGATCCGGATGAAATTCAAAACCTATAATGTTGAGGGGAAATGGCAAAATTGTGTAAAAATTTGAAAACTGTCATACAGTGTTAATATGTAAATTATAAAAATGTATGCACAGTAATGTAACTAACCACCACCATGAGCTTGGGTGAGAGTAAAGGGAGCCCTTTAGCTAAATTTGTAAACTGCTACTTTTAAATTTAAAAACTGAAGTAAACACAGCAAGCTGTTGGCATCCCCCAAACCTAATAAATACACATACAGAAGTCTGTTACAGTTGTTTCTGTTCTTCCTTGTGTGTTAGAAATATTTTATAAGTAAAAAGAAAAAGAACAACCTCAGTTCATAAGTATTCTGATTTTGTGAGACACCTTGTGAGGTATGTACCAAATAAAATTGAGGAAGCAACAAGAGATAGAATTCTATTTTTATTTTTTTTTTTAATTTATTTATTTGCCAGAGAGAGAGGGAGAGAGAGAGTGAGCACAGGCAGACAGAGTGGCAGGCAGAGGGAGAAGCAGGCTCCCTGCCAAGCAAGGAGCCCGATGTGGGTCTCGATCCCGGGACGCTGGGATCATGACCTGAGCCGAAGGCAGCCGCTTAACCAGCTGGGCCACCCAGGCGTCCCTAGAATTCTATTTTTGAAGAGTCCTCCCTAACCTAAGAAGCTGTCAGAGAAGGAAGAAGGAATCAAGTTTATATCTGACTTTTCAATTAAGATTTTGTGACCAGGCAAAGTCTTGGGGAGAACTACCTTTCATGTCAACATTTATGCAAGAGGTTCTGTTGTTAACAGGAAGAAATGACTCTTGAAAGAGAAAGCAGTCAGACCAAGGGTCCTGTTTTGAATTAAACAACAGGACTGTTTTCTCAACCTTGAGCTTGGGTGGGGAGTCTGGGTGGCTCAGTTCCATTGGGAGTCTGCCTTCCACTCAGGTCACGATCCCAGGGTTCTGGGATCAACCTCCACGTGGGGCTTCGTGCTCAGTGGGGAGCTTGCTTCTCCCTCTCCTCCCTCTATTGCTCTCCCTGCTTGTGCTCTCACTGTCTCTCTGTCAAATAAATAAATAAAATTAAAAAGAACAAAAAAAGAAACCTTGAACTTTGAGCAAGCAGGATGGATAACAAGAAAGAGTGAATGTGAATTACAAAGCTGCCAAGTTTGTAAGACTAGGTGATGGCCCCTTCGTCAGCTCTGCCAAGTTTTTAGAGACTCCTGTTCCAGGCATTAGGCCCATAAAAGACTTGTGGGGTGGGGGTAGTTAACTAAATGTTATTGTAAAAATCTCAGCAAACATTTGTATGTTTCCTGGCCAACTATTTCAGTGAGAGCAAGCTTATTATCATTTTATTATTATCTAAGTAAGTGTATAGTTCATCTGCCTCTAGAAATTAAAGGAAGTAGTAGTAAAAGTAAAATCCTTGTTTGGTCTGCGTGCATAAAATTATTAAACTCAAAATATTGTTAAGGTTTTTTTGTTTGTTTTAATTGATTCATGTTTGGGAATTGAGGTTTTTTTCATGTAAAAATAAGGATTCCAGCTTTCTCAGAAAATTGGAAGATCTAGCAAGTTAGCCAAAGCTAATTAGCCCCCACCTCCTTTTATAAATGCCTTATATCGTGTAGTTTGCCACCTGAGCTCTACAACAGTCTTAAACAAATTTCTGGTATTTGGGCACCTGTGATACTGTTATTCATGTATGTGTGTAAAATACAGTTTTCAAGTGTCATGAACACATACAGTCAGTACTTTCTTGTTCTATTTTTAATGTTTGCTTTGTATGGATGCCCCCTGATTTATTTAATCCATAGGTTGTGCACTCAACACTTTCAATATCACAAACAGCATTGCAGGGCACCTGGGTGGCTCAGTCTATTAAGTGTCTGCCTTCGGCTTAGGTCATGATCTCAGGGTCCCGGATCAAACCCCACATTGGGCGCCCTGCTCACTCGGAAGTCTGCTTCTCACTCTTCCTTTACCCTCCACTCGTGTGTATGCACGCGCGCTCTCTCTCCCTCTCTCTCTCAAATAAATAAATAAAATCTTAAGAAAATATTGCAGTGAGCCTCCTTATACATGTTTCTTTATAATATTCCCAGTTGTTTTCTCAGGATAAATTCCTAGAAATTGAATTGTTGGCCCAGAGAGTATACGTGATTTTAAAGCTGTTAGTGTTTATTTCTGAAATAACTTTCAGAGTGGTTGTGCTATTTTACTCTGCAGCAGCAAAGGAATCGACTTATTCCCCTAAACTTTGCCAACATCAGATGTACCTCTTATTTTTAGTCTTCGCCATTTTGGTGGTGGGAAACAGCCTGTTAATTACAGTTTCTGTTCCTTAGGTGATAGCCAATTAATCCGCTGTCCTGTGTCGTACATATTTTTCCCATTTTGTTTGCCTCTCAGCTTTGGGGTTTGTGTGTTTTCTTTTGCTAACTTTTTAAGTGGTCTTTGGTTCTTTAGAACCAATCAGAAAAGACAGATTCCACTTATCTTCTAGTGTATTTAAGTCTTTAATGCTGGAAATTCATTATGAGATAATAATAGAGATTTTTCTCTTTCTTAATTCCTAAATTATTAGCTTGGCAATGTTTATTGAATAACCAGAGAAAATTTTTAAAATCAAATACCAAAAAAACTTAGTTCACATTTTTCCACTTTGGATTTAAAGTAAAATTTTTTTTTTAACATTTTACATATTTATGTGTGCAGAGGGGGAGCGGCAGGCTGTGGCAGGGAAGCAGACTCCCCACTGAGCCAGGAGCCTGATGCCAGGACTGGATCCCAGGACCCTGGGATCATGACCTGAGCCAAAAGCAGACACTGAATCAACTGAGCCACCCAGGCATCCCATAAAGTGATTTACTTTCATGAAAATAAGCATAGTAGTGACTGAGCTCATGAAATCAAATTGACTTCATGGGCTATCAGACTTCTTCCTATTAATGGTGTCAAAGAAAAGGGAATGACATTTCCTTGTCTTTTTTTCTCTCTAGAGTATCGAGATCGTTACGATTCAGACCGATACCGCGATGGGTATCGGGACGGGTATCGTGATGGCCCACGCCGAGATATGGATCGATATGGGGGCCGGGATCGCTATGATGACCGAGGCAGCAGAGACTACGACAGAGGTCATTACAAAACACAACCAAGTGAAATTGCTGTCTTTCAAGAACCCCTTTCTTGTCTTTGTTCCCTCCAGTGTGATGATCATAATCTGAGATATATTTACAGGCTACGATTCCAGGATAGGCAGTGGCAGAAGAGCATTTGGTAGTGGGTACCGTAGGGATGACGACTACAGAGGAGGCGGAGACCGCTATGAAGACAGATACGACAGACGAGACGATCGGTCATGGAGCTCCAGAGATGATTACTCCCGAGATGACTATAGGCGTGATGATAGAGGTAATAATTTTCTTTTGCTTACTAATAGAGCAGCAGACCACTGGAGAAACCGATTAGAAAATTATCAGTTATGTCTCAAACCCCTTAAGTGGGTTTTAGAAACAGGATGGAATTTATATGTTAAAAAAGGTGTGGCAGAGCACAGCAGAAAGACCACGGGACAAAGGTGACATAATGGAAATAGAGCAAAGTCAAGTTCTTCTAAGTTGCCTTAGCATAGAGATTTTTCAGTTAAAATTGATGGAATATACAGATGAGAAAAGGAGAACATTTGCCACATGGTCTCCTAGGCAGTGATAGGCACAGCAGGATTAAAAACTGAATGTATCAATAAGTGGCTGATACTTGCGTCTGACTTCATTAGTATCATCCAAAAACTAAGATGTCTGACCCAGTTTTTCTCTTCAGTTATTTTTAGCAGCTTGCCTAGCCTTAACATCCCAATGTTAGCCCTGTGTGCCAAGTATTTTTTTTTAACTTTCACTTTTAAAGCATTGCTGTCATTGCCTTTAGCAGTTTCCTCTCTTCCCATGCTGCATCCTAGAAATACTAACACTGAGAGCACTTACTCTGTACCAGCAGTGAGCTGAGTGCTCTCACAGGTATCACAGTCTTTTTTTTAGATTTTATTTATTTGAGAGGGAGAGGGAGCACAAGCCAGGGGGAGGGACAGAGGAAGGAGGAGAAACAGGCTCCCCACTGAGCAGGGAGCCCTATTTGGGGCTCCATCCCAGGACCCCAGGATCATGACCCAAGCTTGAAGGCTGACACTTAACCAACTGAGCCACCCAGGCAGCCCACAGATATTATACAGTCTTAAGAATTCTATCTGGTATAGATAATGTTTCTCTTTTCCACTTTACTAGAGAGAAAAGTGGAGTTCTGGGTGTGGACTTTGGGTCTCCTTGACTCGTGACCTTTTCCTCTCTCACATCGTTCTTCCCTCCCTCAGTAACTGCATACCTCATTCTCTCTTCCGGTGATCCTGCCCTGCGCCTCCTCTGTGATCTGCCCCCTCAGCTCCAGAGTCACTGCCACTGGTTTTATTCAGACTTTATTGCTATACCCACATTACTAACAAATTTCCCTGATTCATTCTGTCTTCACACTAGCACAGATTGTCTTTCTAGAACAAGAGCTAATTAGATTATTTTGCTCCTAGTCTCTCCATGGCCTGAAAGATAGCCATCTGTCTGTGCCCCCGACGTACAGGGGTCTTTACTATTCTGCCTACAGTTTACCTCTTTAGTGCTACCTACCATTAGGTGCTTGCTAAGTTTTCTAGACTTTCAGGAGTTCCCACTTTGAAGCCTTCACAAGCTTCCCCAAACAGCCCCAGTCTAAGAACTTCCAGGGGGGATAAATCTGTTCTGTAGAGCTTAGCATACTGTGTTCTTTTTTTATTCTGATCCTCCCATTAAATTGTGCTCCTTGCAGGCAGGGACTAAAAACTACCCAACTGTCATATATCTGGCCTTAGCGCAGTATTTGTAATGTAGGTGCTCGTCATTTTTTGAGTAGCTAAAACAAATGGACATTATCAGAGGAAGAAGAAAAGGACGTTATGTGTACTATAGTGGGAGGAACACAGTTGGTTTGATAATACAGATTTCATCCTTTGGTCTTCCAAATATTAGGTGTATGGCTTAAATGAGTTACTCTTTCTGATCCCCAGTTTTACCCTATAAAAGGGGAGTTATGATTGGCTCAGTTGATGGAGCATGCAACTCTTGATCTCAGGGTTCTGGGTTCGAGCCCCTCATAGGATATAGAGATTACTTAAAATCCTTTTTTTTTTTGGATTTATGTATTTGTCAGAGAGAGGGAGAGAGAGCAAGCGAGCACAGGCAGAGTGGCAGGCACAGGCAGAGGGAGAAGCAGGCTCCCCACCGAGCAAGGAGCCCGATGTGGGACTCGATCCCAGGACGCTGGGATCATGACCTGAGCCGAAGGCAGCTGCTTAACCAACTGAGCCACCCAGGCACCCCTCAGAAGTTTTATATAAATTGCCAGCTTAAAACCCTTACTGAGGGGCGCCTGGGTGGCTCGGTGGTTTAAGCCTCTGCCTTCGTCTCAGGTCATGATCTCAGGGTCATGGGATCGAGCCCCACATCGGGCTCTCTCCTCAGCAGGAAGCCTTCTTCCCCCACCTCCTCTGTCTGCCTCTCTGCCTGCTTGTGATCTCTGTCTGTCAAATAAATAAATAAAATCTTTTTTAAAAAAACCCTTACCGAAATTTAAATTTTGGGGTACATGGGTGGCTCAGTTAAGGACCTGTCTTTGGTTCAGATCATGATCCTGGGGTCCTGGGATTGAGCCCCTTTTAAGGCTCCCTGCTCTGTGGGGAGCCTGCTTCTCCCTCTCCCTCTGTTAATCCCCCTGCTTTTGCTCTCTATCTTTCTCTCCCTGTCAAGTCAAGAATAAAATCTTTAACATACCTGTATTTTTTTTTTTTTTTTTAAGATTATTTATTTATTTATTTATTTATTTGACAGACAGAGATCACAAGTAGGCAGCGAGGCAGGCAGGGAGAGAGGAGGAAGCAGGCTCCCTGCCGAGCAGAGAGCCCGATGCATGCGATCCCAGGACCCCGGGATCATGACCTGAGCCGAAGGCAGAGGCTTTAACCCACTGTGAGCCACCCAGGTGCCCTAACATACCTGTATTTTAAAAATGTAAATCTAGCAGTGCCTGGGTGGCTCAGTGGGTTAAGTCTCTGCCTTCGGCTCAGGTCATGATCTCAGGGTCCTGGGATCAAGCCCCCCATCAGGCTCTCTGCTCAGTGGGAAGCCTGTTTCCCCCTCTCCCTCTGCCTACCTCTCTGCCTACTTCTGCTTGCTCTGTCAAATAAAGAAATAAAATCTTAAAAAAAAAAACAAATAAACCTTTAAGAATAAAAAATAAAAATTGTAAATCTTGCTAAACGATCCTCTTTTTTTGTGTTATGTGTTATATAGTAAAAGTATAAAGGCCTGCATGGGAGTGATAAGACCCAGATTTGAGCATAGTAGTTATGAGAGGACAGAACACAGCTAGGCATGTCGTGAGGGGAAAGATACTCAGGAACCTTACGTGTGGATTTTAGAATGTTTTATTACTTAAGCCAGGTGGGTGGTTGGGACATGTAGGTTTTATCTTGTTTATCTTTTTGTATGTCTGAATTACTTAGGATAAACACTGATTTTGAGAAATACGATTCCCTTGAAACACTAAGGTTTATCTTGATTCTGACAGCTTGGATCCAAGAGGAAATCAAATTCCTTTAGCATTTACAGCAGCTGTTCAGTGCTTTGTGAATCACTGTCAGATTTACATTCTACACAGAGACAAATGTGTAGGAACTAGTCTTTCCCATGATACTGTCATGAACTCTTCTTAGCCTCCTGAAGGAGTCCATCTTCAGACCACATTTTGACCAAGATACTTTCCCTTCAGAAGTTTATCATAATTGGACATTTCTTGCAGGTAATAGTAGTTGTGGTGACTCACTGTGTGTGTAATACAAGTGTTTACCTTTTCCACTCTTCCCTTCAGTGTGGCACTGCCTCGTGGGTACGGTAGTGGAGAGACTGACTGTCCGTGGCTGTGTTGGCTAGGCCAGTACTGCGAGTCCCATGCGGCATTTTCTTAGACCTGTGTCTGGGCATCTGGCTTTGAGCCATCAGCTTCTGGTGGTTTTGAAAAACTGTTACTTAGAGTTTTATTTAACTTAGGTCCCCCCCAAAGACCCAAACTGAATCTAAAGCCTCGGAGTACTCCTAAGGAAGATGATTCCTCTGCTAGCACCTCCCAGTCCAGTCGAGCGGCCTCTATCTTTGGAGGGGCAAAGCCTGTTGACACAGCTGCTAGAGAGCGAGAAGTAGAAGAGCGGCTGCAGAAGGAACAGGAGAAGCTGCAGCGCCAGCTGGATGAGCCAAAACTAGACCGGCGGCCCCGGGAGAGGTGAGGTTCTCCTCGATTACAGGTTTCCTGTCTGGGGGTGGAGTGGCTCCTGATGGGTGGGGCAGCGCATCCCTAAGGGCACCCTTGGGAAATTCATGCAGATGTTGCTGGTTGTCACTTACTAGCGGTTAGTGTATATGGGCTGGGCCGCTAGGGGCGCTGCAGTATATGGACAGTCATACCCAATGAGTTCGTTGCCTGGCCTTAGCAGTTTTTAAAAGGGCTTAAACGGCCTTAACCTCTGATGGGTATAAATTGGTAGTGATTTAACATAGGAGTGGGCAAATTATGGCCTGTTCCTTTTTTATAAGTAAAGTTTATCTGACTCAGTAAGAAAAAAATTACCAAATCTGGCTTTAGTGTATGGAGTAAAAGCCCACCATGGTGAGGTTAGTGGATGTGCCTCTTACCCAGGTTACTGGGGTAGAGTAGAGAGAAAATGTTTTCACTTATGTTACATGTCGACTGTAAGATATTTTTCATTTAATTTTACTTGGGTGTATGTTAAAGGAGTCATTACTGAAGTGTTTGTCATTAAAAGGTGGAATTGGATCCAATAGGGTAGAAACTTCTTGTAATAACATTCTGAAAAGTGGCCTAGTTTTGAGTGGCTTGTAGAGTTGGGTTACCAGTAAGGGTAACTGTAGGTTATGTAGGAGAATATTCTTAACCCTAGTTGGTCCTTGAAGTGTTTAGAGCCAAAGTATCTTAGTGTCAGCAGCTTTCACATGGTTTGAGAAAGAAGAGACAGGGTGTGCACACCCACCCCACCCACAGACACAGCGTGGTAGAATATTAGTGATAGTTACTGAGGGGTCAGCATGGGTCCAGAGTGGCCTTCATTGAGCTGGACATAAGTTGTTTTCTGTTTTTTAAATCTTTGTACAGACACCCAAGCTGGCGAAGTGAAGAAACTCAGGAACGAGAACGGTCCAGGACAGGAAGTGAGTCATCGCAGACTGGGACCTCGGCCACATCTGGCAGAAGTAAGTCAGACCAGGGTGGGTATCATGTTATTGCCCCTTTCCATAAACGAGCCATAACCAAATTATGCAGAGACTTTGGGGTTTTAAATTGAGTCATGGAAGCTTTATTTGGATTAGCATAGATTGATCAGAATGTCACATGTCCTGATATGAAAAACCTGACATATGAGCACCAGAAGAGACTTAGGTGAACTGTTTAATAATCTTCCACTGAAGAGTATACTTGACTGTTAGGTTTGTCCCTTTCTTTTATGTCTTGATGTTCCAGAGTTTTCTTTAGAACAGTCACCGTCATACAGCTCTCTCGCCAGCCTTTTTGGATGTCTCAGAGACACCAGAGCAGTGTCTCAAGTGATGATCTTCTGCTCTTGATCCATCCTTCCTTCCTTCCTTTCCTTCCTTCCTTGAATTTATCAGTTGGTCACAAACATGTTTAGTGTTTTTGGAAACCAAGTGATTAAATCATAACACCTCCCTTCCCTTATTGTGAACCAGTGTTTTTTTAAGTTTTTTTCCTCCCACCTCTAAATTTATTTGTACTTGAGCATTTCACTTTTTTTTTTTTTAAGATTTTATTTATTTATTTGACAGAGATCACAAGTAGGCAGACAGGCAGCCAGAGGGAGGGTGGGTGGAGGAAGCAGGCTCCCTGCTGAGCAGGGAGCCCGATGCGGGGCTTGATCCCAGGACCCTGAGATCATGACCTGAGCCAAAGGCAGAGGCTTAACCCACTGAACCACCCAGGTGCCCCTGTACTTAAGCATTGTCTATCTGTGTGCATGTGTTTATGTTGAGCCTCCTAATTGAAGTTTGATCAGTGGTTTTTGGGGTTTGAGGTTCATCAGAGGTCCTCTTCCACACAGGATACATACTCTCCTAGTACAGACATTTTAACAGTGCGCTGAAAACATAGAAAGGCTGTAACCCTAAAATAGAGTACTCGTTCCTAGGAAAGTTCAGGTAGCTTTCCTTGGAGAGCCATGACTTTTCCTCTTTTTCTTGAATCAGTAAAAAATGTCACTTTTCTCAACACGACATTTGGTAACCACCAATTTGGGGATAATTTCATCTGTTGGGTACCAGATACAGGTTTGTATTTAAGAAAAATGGTGAAAAGAGGTCAGCTTGGATAAACCATTTTCCATTCTCTTGAGATCCTGAATAGTTGTGTAATAGCTTTTCCTGATAAGGCAGCCTTCCTATTCTGACTTCACAGATGCACGAAGGAGAGAGAGTGAAAAGTCTCTAGAAAATGAAGCACCCAGTAAGGAGGAAGATTGTCACTCTCCAACTTCTAAGCCTCCCAAATCTGAACAGCCTCTGAAGGTAATGCCAGCACCTCCACCAAAGGAGAATGCTTGGGTGAAGCGAAGTTCCAACCCTCCTGCTCGATCGCAGAGCTCAGACACAGAGCAGTCATCCCCTACCAGGTGAGTCAGCTTGAGAGCAGAACAGTTGCTTAGCTGTAGAATCTTAAACATGGTGATGTCATAATGGAAAGGGCCCTAGCTGTTGGCCTTACAGCATCTTTTTAAGTTATGCTATCTTTGCTCTTAGTTCAGAATCAGTGGTGTGCTGGAGGGGGCTCATTGAAGCCATTGTTCAGTTTTCTGGAGTTCTGATAACTGGTTGACATCTACTCAAAATCTGCAGATCAGTAATCAGAAGCTGCTGCCACAGTTCGCAGCATGGCTTTGGGGGTCCGTTTACTTCCCTAAGTCTTAGGATTCTTCTTTGTAAAATAGTAATACTCCCCTTGCATGCATGGTGATCCTATAGGACATCGTACTTCGTGAGTGTTCACATAATTGCTTTCATTGTTGTCTTTCCTGTATTTTAATGTTCCACAATGTTAAGTATGTATTTTTTGGTTCTCTGTAAAGTTTACTATTTGGAGAATGATTATACATTTCTTTTTTGTTCCTAAGACTGACATATATAATTACATGTTTTCCTTCTAGTGGTGGGGGGAAAGTAGTTCCAGCTCAACCACCTGAGGAAGGACCAGCAAGGAGAGGTAAGACCAACAGGAAGTCAGTGTTTCACGTAGCTAGAGGCCTCAATAAAGGACTATAGGGGACTCATGAAATGCAGAACTCTAGTGTAATTTTGCACCTGTTTTTGTGTTTAAGATTCTTAGATTATCTGCTTTTTCTTACCAGTAGAGGGCAGGAGTGGTCTCTTTGGAGAAGGCATGGTGCCCTGCCCTTTCCTGGTAGAACATTTCTTTGAAAGGGGAAAAAAAAGAATCGGAAGGAAATTAACATGCTCAGTCCAGATTAGAAATGTCACCATCTCTAAGGCCAAGGTTACTACACAGCGTCACAGTCCTTCATTTCCACTTTGCTGTTCATGATGGTATAACCCTACTGTGGAACTTTTTAGTGGGTCTTATTTGGGGGCAGGGGAACGTGGGAAGAAGGATTTGGGAAGGAAGTCTGGGTTGGGGTGAGGCTGAATTTCCCTCGGTATACACGGGCATGCTTTTCTGCAGCCGAAGGGATACTTGGGGCAAAGAGAGTGGTTACTTTACTTGTTTTTCATTATTTTTGTGTCTCTACTCAAGCAGATGAAAACAAAGTAGATGGGGTGAGTGTCCCAAAAGGCCAAAGTGGGAACTCCAGCCGTGGCCCAGGAGACGGAGGGAACAAGGACCACTGGAAGGAGTCAGATAGGTATGAGTGTTCTCTCATCATTTGTAATCTTTCATCTAATGCTAGGTACGTGCATCTTTGTAGTTAAGTTCTTGGTCCTCCAAGCATTGCCAGATTTCCTGCTATAAACAAAGGAAAGTCAACCAATATGGACAGTTACAGTTCTAAGAATCTAGAAACAAAAGTCCGGATAACAAGGACTGCTGACTAGAGGTACCTATTCAGTGCCTCCTGGCTACCTGTGGGAGTCAGAACAGTCCTCTCCTAAAGATTAAAGATGTGGTTTTACCCTTACGCCTCTGCAGGAAAGATGGCAAAAAGGATCAAGACTCCCGATCTGCACCTGAGCCAAAGAAACCTGAAGAAAATCCAGCTTCCGTAAGTGTTGGGTGCTCATGTCTGCCCTTGAACCCTCTTTATGTTCGGGGCTTCCAGGGAGTGGTGGGAAGTCAGGCACTGCTGTTTGTTCACGATAGCAAATGCACCTGACTGTTCCCGTTTTCTCCCTTTCGTGCCTCTCATCCCCTCTCAGAGATGAAAGGTGCTGGAGGGACTTCAGTAAGAGTACATGGGCCTCTGAGCCACTCACCCTAGCTACTCTACAGTGGGAAATGCTGAGTGAGTGAGTGGGTGTGGCCTGGGCTGTCCCCTCCGTTTTGCCCAAGTAGCCTGCCCAAGTAGCCGTATGCTGTTTCTTGGGTTTGGATGTGAGAATTCAAGGCCGTGGTGATTTTCTCCGTCTTGTCTGTCTATTCCAGAAGTTCAGTTCTGCAAGCAAGTATGCTGCTCTCTCTGTTGATGGCGAAGATGAGAACGAGGGAGACGATTACACCGAATAGACCTCTGCATCCTGTGCTTTCTCCTAGTCTCTCCACCCTGGAACATTCGAGAGCAAATCAAACCTCTATCCAGACAAGACAATAAAACTCACCATCTCCTGGAGACCTTTCTTAACTTTTTTTAAAAAAACAAAAAACAAAAAACAAAATGAAATTAAATTCTTTTGCATGCTGCTGCAGCCTTTAAAGTATTGAACTAACTGGAGAATCGCCAATGTAGCCAGAGAGACGTACAGCTTTTCATGGAAAGGTTGTATGTTTTTGTGACACATGCAGTTGCCTGTGTGATTAGTGCCTGGGGGCCTCCATTTAGCAGAATGGCAGTGACAGCGATGCAGTGCCTGGAACCTGGTTGAGCAGTAGGGCAGGCTTAAGGAAGAGTGTGAGATTTCTACCTTTTAATTCTTATGATCCTATTGTGGCATATATGAATTCTCAAACATTATCTGAATAAATTTTCCATCCTTGGAAAGGTAGGTTTAGTCTCTGAAGTTTAGTCTCTAGGAGGCTGCCTGCCCCTCCTCTTAATTCGGAGTTCCTAGGGCCACCTGGGGGGATTCCTTCCTTTTTACCCCCCAGGGGGGTAGTTGGGAGTGAGTCTCTGGACTACTAAAGAACAGGACTGCTTGGTGACCAAAATAAGCGGGGAAATCGTAGTTTAAAAAGAGGCTATGGGGAAGGGACTGATTATTTTGCACCAATGATTGGGGGAAATGGCATGACCTCCAGTGAACACTGGAGCAGGAAGCATTTCGGGATCGTGGGAATTCCCAAGTCTTTACTGTGTCCTGGTTTTGCCCTTTCTTAAACACTATCCTTTCTGAAAGTTCACATATACCCACAGTCTGTTGAAATCTTGAAGCTTTGAAAATGTAGGCTCTCGTCCTGGTCTCCTTTCCTCATGCTACTCTTTTCTGTTACCTCCCCCAAAGCAGCTTCTGCTTAAACCACACATCTGACCTGGGCTTTCTCTGTCCGCCCCAGGGAGCAGAAGCAAATAAGGAATCACAGGCTCTTCTCCAGCAAATCTTGGCTCTTTCATGTCTTTGGACTCTCACTCCTTTCCTCCATTCCTGCTTCTATTTCTTTGACCCCTTCTACACCTCAGAAAACTGGAATTAATGGTCTTGGATGGTGAGTGAGGGTGGAAAATAGGGACATTGTGAGCTGTTCTTAAAACCTTGATGGGGGCTTTTTGGTTTCGTTCTCAAGTTTTCCTTCTCTCCACTGAAATCCCATACCAGTGTTTGGATTTATAATGTGGCTTCGACCAGTGTGTGGTTTTTTGGTGGTTTTGAGGGGGTTTTTTGTTTGTTTTTTTCTTAAGCTTCCCTTGAGAGAACAAATAATAATGGAGAGAACTGTTTGACATGGTCCTGGTTTCTGTTGCACCACAATAGCTTAACTTGCCTCCTTTTATGTGCACCTTTGAACTGTCAGCCCAGGGAACAGTGTCCTTATGGGTGATACTGGGACCGGCAGAGAAATGACACCTTGGTCTCTTGTTTGCAAGCCCTTCTCCCATCAGTCCTAGGTTAGACCCTGCCCCGCCAGCAGACATGTCGGTGGAGTGCTGCAGCAGTGAGCTAATGAGTCCTTCACCCCGTGGACATAAAAGACTTACCAAGTGAAGTAACTTTAAATAATTGGCTTGGATTGGCCAGTAGCCAGGAAGTGGCTTTTAGAGAAATACCCAAGGCTGAAAGGGGTTGGTGTTTTGTTTTTGTTCGTTTTTTTGTTTCAATACCATTGAAAAGGTAGGTTTTGCCCTCTTCGGGTCTACTCCTTCCAAATGGTTGTATCCAAAAAAGCTGTTTTTTCCCATTCCCCTCCTGCCCCCGTTTCCACAGAAACGGGTTCTGTCCTCCTTAATACATGTAAAATTTGTACAAAATATCTTCTATGAAAATGATTTGTAATCTGTAGACTTAATACCTGGGAGATCTCTTGAGATGTAAAATCCCATCCTTTGGGTTGTGGGCTTTTTTTTGTTTTGTTTTCTCCAAATAAATCTGATCTTTAAAGTTCACCTTAATGCTGAAATTGTTTTGACCTTGACCATATACCTGTGCCTTTCTGTTGCCTCCCCACCCCCATCTCTCTAGTCCTTAGTCATTAGTCTATTCTGTGCAAGAACAAAGGGTGGGGTTACCAAGGGAAGCTAGGTTTATTGAGGCCCAAGAACTGGGAATTTGCACCTACTCCCCTCCAGCCTTTTTGCCTGGTGTTAACATTTAATATTATTTGATAGCTGCTCTGCACTTCAGCAGTCTGGAGAGGTTCTGCCTCTGCTTCCCTGGCTACTCAGCACAGGAATGGAGTTACCTTGACAAGCTGGACTGGGTTGTAACTGAGACCCCTTTCCTCTTTATTTTTTTTTAATCAGGTTTTTACTGTTCGCAGCAAGTTGCCTATTT